>VYZW01044347.1:15797-82975 GCA_013401315.1 Balaeniceps rex
GGGGGGGGGGGGGGGGGGGGGTGGGGGGGGCGAAGAAGTGCAGAAGCTGAAGTGTTCCTAATCCTTCTCTTCGTAGGGACTGTGGTCTGTGAAGCGCTTCCCTCTGATGTGAATGCAGTGTCCCCTGTGGGATGCAGTAGGTGATGCCCAGCTCTACTGCAATGGCAATTGGAGCTCTCTCTAGTTCTCTTCTCGTAACCTGCTGCCTCATGGTTGCCCTCTGTAGCTCCACCATACCTGTACAAAAACTGGCCAAGGCTCAAGACAAACAGGAGATAAAGGCAAGCCAGGAAAAGAGGGATCACACATCTACAAGGGACAGCCAGACAGGCCCAGGGAAAATGAATGAGATCGGCAGGAGTGGGAGGGAGGAGGGTAGCAGGGACTGGAAAAGCAAAGGAAGCAGGAACTACTCGAACAAGGAGTCTTGGACTAAGCAAAAGCAGGCTTGGAACAGCCAGGGGACGAGCAGTAAATCCGGGAGCATTCAAGTGCAAGAGCAAAGGGACGCCGCTCCTGAGGAACCTCAGGTGGCTGAAGATTCGCCTCTCCCAGAAGCTGTTGCGAGCGTCACTCCCGAGCCTCCGGAGGAGTACGCCTATCCGGACTACCGTGGGAAAGGCTGCGTGGACGAGAGCGGCTTCGTCTATGCCATCGGGGAGAAGTTTGCGCCGGGCCCCTCTGCTTGCCCCTGCCTCTGCACTGAAGAGGGCCCGCTGTGCATACAGCCCGAGTGCCCCAGGCTCCACCCTCGGTGCGTCCATGTGGACACCACGCAGTGCTGCCCCCAGTGCAAGGAGAGGAAGAACTACTGCGAGTTTCGAGGGAAAACCTACCAGACCCTAGAGGAGTTCATGGTAAGGGCTGAAGCCAAAAGTCATTTTGTGGGTCCTTCTGTCCTTTAAAGGGGCGTTCTGTTCTTCAGGTGCTTTCTCAGAGGGCGTTCTGGGTTTCCCCCTCCCCTTTTCATTTCTGTGTTAATACTACTTCTGCAGTGCTGTAAAATATTCCCCTTAAACATGACCTTTCCTGCTCTGTGATACTGTAACATTTTTAAATGAGGGGCTGATCTTTATTAATTCCTGTGGTATTTACAGTAAAAAATGCTACTTGAAAGGATGCTGCTTGGGTGGTGATGTGAATTTTATGAGAATTTCCAGCATTACATTTGCTTCCTTATTTAACTGTTAGCTGTGAAACTTCTACCTTGCAGGGATCAAGCAGGGTTTTGAGGGCTGACTTCTATTCCTAGTAATCAGTCTGTGTTGATACCTTTCTCCTAACAGTTGTTTCTCTTTTCCTCTTTTGCTGTTTAAACTGTGCTGCCAAGGTTGTGTAATGTTTGCTTTCTGAGAATGACTACAGGCCTTCTTTTTAATAAGAGCATGGTTTGCAGTCTGAATTACAGTGATGCCTAAACAACGGACTTGAAAAGCTTTATGTTTAGGGAAATCCTTTTAGCGTAGGGCCTTTTTAGCACCACTGTGCAAGGCCATTATTATTGAAAATGCAACTTATTACAGTGCACTGAAAAGTTTTGGAGTTGAGGCCGGTTCCCTGGTTGTTTACCTTGCCTTTTTCCCCTTAGTATTTTATCGTGGCCAAGATCTGCGAGCAGGCTCTAAGAATTTGCTTGTGAATGACTGTTAGGTACAGGGCTGGTTCAAAACCCATTTCTGAACGCACCTGAGATTTTTTGAGCTGAATATGTTGACGGGAGTACGAAATCCAATTCAGGGTTCTGGCAGCTCAAGCCTCTCTCAGGATGGAGAAAAAGAAAATGTATTTGTGAAGGCTGTAAATAAGTTGCCACCTCTCTGTGGTATTTGTGTGTTCTTGGAAACTTAACTTCGATTCATAATGTCTTTCCACGTTCTTCAACGTCTTAAAAAATAAAGAAATAAATAAAGGAGCAGAATTACTCTCTCCGGAATAAATCACAGTGCTTCCCCTTGTTCTCTTTAGGCAGTAATATGTAGATCATCAGTGATTTTTCAAAGCATGACAGAAAGCGTCATATCATCCTCCCTTTTTCCATGTCACCCTCAAGGATTGCATTCAGCTTCGGGGTGGCAGCTTTCTATTTTAAGAGGGAGAAGGTACTTTTAATAGTGGCTAGTTGGCATGACCTTTCTGGAGATGGATTGTGAGATCTTTCCTTTTGCAGAGAATTCTGAGGGGTGGTCAAAACAGTGATGCTTCTGCACACGGTCTGTGTAGGTCTCCGTATCAAAGTTTTAAAGGCTTCTCCCCCATGCTCTTCTAACGAGTTGCATTTCTTTGTCTTTATATAATGGTGTCGTATTAATGGCTGTAAAGCAAGCCTAGAATACCCTATTGTGTTGATAAAACCCTAGTGCTCCCTGTTACATTTGAACATGGCTGGCAGCCTTGGCAAAAAGGGAGTGCTGAACGGTGACATTTACAGAAATGTTCTGAAAAGCCTTTGGCTTTCAGCTTTCTTTTTAACCCCATTCAGCCTTCAGCCCTTGTGTCGATACCTTCCTGTAATGAAACATCGGTTCCCTTACTGCTTTGTGTTAGCCAGCTTTGGAAACGCGAGTGAGAAGGGATGCCTGCTCGGGATGCGCAAAGAAAGTTACCGGCGCAGTTAGGCAGTGGAACTGCAGCCTGTTTATTTTGACATGTGGTTTTTAGTTGGGCTTCAAAGTTGGTTCCAATATTGTGAGCACAAAACTGTAAATGTAGCTGTTTGCCCATGCCACTGCAATCAGTGGAGATGTCTGGGGAGGTAAGGTACAGATGTAGTCAGATTGCTGCTGCTCAGCAAAAGCAATTGCAAATGCAAGTAATTGCATGTGGTTTCAAAGGCCATTTTACAAGTTTAAAGTTGATGGTCTTAGAGAGGTTACTAATATGCTCTCTCTTGATTAAGGTCAGGGAAGGAGTTATAA
Organism: Balaeniceps rex; assembly: GCA_013401315.1. Lineage (NCBI taxonomy): Eukaryota > Metazoa > Chordata > Aves > Pelecaniformes > Balaenicipitidae > Balaeniceps > Balaeniceps rex. The sequence continues at coordinate 18,713 of VYZW01044347.1, forward strand.
ACGGATAGCGATCTGATTTTTCTCTGTCTGCACCTGTTTTTTATGGCAAAGAGTACCAGACATCACTGAAAGAAGAAAAATGTGACCTCCTAACTTTTAAGTGATGTTATCTGCACAAACATTTATGTATAGATGTCTAAATATACATACAAGTTTGGGAGTTTGCTTATATAAAATTCACGTATGGCTTGGCACGGCCAAAAATTGCCCTATGGGAGCCAGTGCTAACTCAGAAGCTGAGTGTGCCAGGGAATGGGAAATTTGATGCATTTCTTCTTTGATTCACAGTCCTTCCTGCAGGCTTTGCTTGTGTGTGTGTATGCACAGGTTTTTCTCTTTTCAAAAAGGACATGGACGTCGCCACAAAACACGACGCAGGTGTGGAGGAAGGATGAGGTCTCATAAAGCTGTTTCCATCAGCACCACTCTACTCTCCTGTGGGTATCGTGAGGCAGAATGGCAGAGGAATCACAGCATCCGTACGAGTGGAACTGGGAGCAGAAGCCTTAGTTGGTGAAATGCAGTGAGGATAAAATTCTGCACTAGAGCTGGAGATTGCTGAGGACGTGTTCCACTAGATGTTTTTCAATCTTACAGTAAGATTTGAAAATGCAGGCTGACTTACAAAGTAATAGCCTTACAAGGACCGTAAATTCTCTTCAGAGGTGTAATATGGTTTGGGAAAGACCTACATTTTTTGAAAGTTGTTGCTTCATGTGTTTTGTTCAGCATTTCTCTGCTACCAAAATTTGTATTTGTTTGTGAATAACTTGGAAATCTGGAAGTCAACAAGCCCAAATGGATTTTGAAACATCTGTGGTATTTTGAAGGCATAGAGAAGTAAGCACAAGGCTGACATGTTTATTCTTGTCAGCCTAACCCCATTCATGTTCTCCTGAGTTGTGTAAGTGGCAAGGAAATACTAATAAAATTCCAGCACAATAGCAAATCAGTTTGGGATTATGATTGGTTTTTGTAAAAAAAAACTTAGATGTTTTCAAGGCTCAAGGAACAAAATGTAGGTTATATGTATTTTTTTAATTTGGATTTTTTGTTGGTTTGGTTTGGTTTTTAATTAAAGTTTGGCATGTGGAAAGGAGGAAGAGAAAGCTCAGATTACTTTGGACCAGAACTTCAATGAGTGCAAATGATTTGTCACTTCTTAATTATGACAATTTACACTATGTTGCTGGATAAACCTCCTACTCCTACTAAGCTACTGTTTTCTTCATGCCCCACTAGTGGGAAATCTACCTGTTTACACAACGGTGTGTTTGCTTTTTTACAACATCTGCAACTCCATTTATGCATCTGCTCGTAAACTTCCCTTTCTAAAGAAGTTACTTTTTTTTGCCATCTGTACTCTATTTTCTACAGGTTTTACAGCTGCCTGGTGAATACTTAAGACTTGTGTGCCTCATTGTCTTCCCACAGTTTTTGCATGGGCAGAACTATTGCTGCTGTAGAGTTAATAGCTTCATCTGTAGACCGCAGGGACGTGGTATCATTAGTCTTCAGAGAGAGGTTGATAGGTCGTATTATTTCCAGTCCAGTCTGGTTATGTCAGATGTGCTAAGCGTGAGTGCTGCTGGGCTGGTTGTTTCCCAGATGAACAAGCGGAATGCTGGTTGCATTGGCTGCCGCTAGGAACTGCACTGCAGGTAATGCACTTGCATTATAGGAGCAGAGGAGAGGAAATGAAGGACCAAATGTGTCTTTTCATTCTGATTTATTTAGCTGTTGTTGTATATACACACTGTCTTATTCTCTCTCTGTCTCTTTAGTGATGATTATGTCTCCAAGTATTAAGCTGCCATTAAGATGCGGAAAGAAGTGGGGTTTTTTCTACAGTTCCTGCTACATCCTGGTGATGTATAAAAAGCAACACACTACTGTTTAGTCCAAAGATGAACAGATAAAGGTTGATGCTAATACCATTTTAGCAGCCACTGTGGCTCACTTACATGCCTGAAAAGAGCTTTGTAGAAATAAGCACATGGAGACCTTCCTTAACTCTGCTACCATTACTCATGTTGGTGGGTTGTACAGACGACAGGACTTCTTAAGGGTGTGCTATAGTTATTCACCTGAAATCCCATGATCTATTACACAGGAAGGGTATTCATGACTGCAGTATCACATTAACAGTGTACTCTGTTCATGAAAGATGTAGTCTTCAAGTGTATGTGCTGTATAGGATGGAAATGCATTATTCTGAATCATCATTATTAGATAAATATTAGATCAATTTTGTTTCTCGTTCAATAGTATTTTCAATGCTTCTAGGAATTTTAGGCTTCTGTCATATTTGGAATTCTAGTAAACAACCTACTTAATTAGAATATGTTTAAATTTTACAGATGAGAGATTTTAGGAATAACATCTGTGTGCTGTCTTGTTTCCTGGTTATCATCAGATACTCTAGTTTTTACATCACTTCTAATATTGAATGGCACAGCTACTAAGTGGAGTCCTGGGAGAGGGAATATGTGTTGTCGTTGTTACTGGTCTCATTGAACTATGATCATTGGCAAGTTTGCATCTTTTTCAAGTGATGGCAAAAAATGTTGAAACCAATTGAAAGCTATAGGTTTGCCTTGTTGAGCCTGATCCTTGGAATGGAGTTCTAGTAGCATTCTTCAAGTAGGATTAATTTAAAAAAAAAAAAAATCGGTCCTTCCCAAACAGCATGTTTTCATAACTTAGTAAGTATTGTTTCTGGAGAGAAGTCCAGAGGGAGGGATTCTTACTATTGACTTGCAGATAGTTAGGAGCTCAGGTTTGCTGACACTCAAAATTTCCCATGCAGTTCAAGTAATTACCTGGAATACCTGAGCCTCTTGACTCTGAACACTGGATCGGAAAACCTCCTCATCTGCTGACACTCCAGCTCTGCAAGTGAACGTGGCAGTTTATAAACAATTACAGGACAAAGTTCTTGTCCCAAAGCCTGCAATAAAAATCTGCAGTACTGGGCTGTCAGCCTCCTTGTAGCATTTTATAAATGTATGGTGTGCTGTTATCCTGGGTAGAGTGTAAAGCAAAGAGAAAATTGGAAGTGAGTAGCTGGCAAAGGAAGCCTGAAATAAATAATAGTAATAAAAGCAGAAAGCAACACAGCAAGAGACCCTATTTAGGCTTTCTAAGCTGAGGGGACGGCGTGAAAAGATATGTGAGTGCATAAGCAAATAACAGCCCTGGGAGGTGGGAAGAGAAGTGGCAAAGCATGGATGAGCATTTAGTTGGAGATGATGCTGTGCAAGCATCAGCGTGTTTGAACTTCGGAAGTGAGAAGGATGTGAAAGAGGCAAGCAAGCAGAGAATGGATTTGAGGAAAAATGTGATGGGCTGCCTAAGAAATAGGGAGAAGAAACCAGATGATCTGTGAGTTAGATGTCTGGATGATTCTTCACAAAGAATAATTTGTTTTAGATTTGAGGTTACTCTGCTTTTATTGGAGAAATGCAATGAGTGGTTGTTTGGCATCAGCTGGAATCTGGAATGAAAAAGGTTCTATAAAAAATTGCCTCATCCTTAAGTAAACCTAGAATCTGCACAAATTGTGGATTTAGATGATCACCGGTAATAACATTCAGCTGCATTTTCATCCTGCGCTCTGAGCATGGATGCCAGTGTGGTTTTTTTGGAGTACAGCAATGAGATTTCCAGTATATCATTTATTGCTCTTTAGCACCCTTGCTTCCTTCTACCCCCAGCTCCACGTGTGGTACGAGGACATCAGTGATGCAATGTGCAGTGCCTGGTCAGGAACACTGAAGAGAACAGCTGGAATTGTACACGTGGCAAATGCAGACATTTTAAAGTCCATTTTTTCTAAATTGGGCCTTGATGCTGTTTTGTCTGGAAATAATTTCATTGAAGTAGGTCATTCCTATTCTGTAGAGTTCTTCAAAACCAGTAACATTTCGGTAGCTAAAAAGGATGACCTGTATTTTGTTTCACCCCTTTCTTTGAATTGCATTTTCTTTTCAGAAAGTTACAAGTATTACAAGAATGGTCCAAATACAATTAACCTATGGGAAATACCTGAATTCAAAGGATGGTTTTTTCCTGAATTCTCTTTGAAAATGATAATTTTCAATAAAATGCAGTTTCCTTCTACCAAAAAGCTTTCAAACCTGGAAAATTGCAATAAGGATTTCCATTAAAAGAAGTTTCGTATTTCATTTAGCAAAATTTTTCTTCTTTAAATACAATATTTTTTGCTAAATTACTTCTTGAACCTCTAATAGAATTAAACCAGATTTCATATAAATTATGAACTTAATTTGCTGGAAGTTCGTTAGAAATGTGGTAGGGAAATTTTTGCTTTGTTTGTGTTAAAAGTCTAAAGTGTTCTTGTTCCCAAGATCGCTTTGACTTTCCCATTTGGGGCACAGGTTCAGAGCAGAACCTGTGTTTTTTTCTGCTGTGGTTTTGTAATTTTGCAGGAGCCCAGCTGCACTCTCTGCATTATTCAGACCACAAAAAGCATTTTTTTTAAAGAGGGGAGGAAAAAGAGGTGAAGGAAAGAACAATGTGGATGGGAAGGTAGGCATTGCGCACTCCAGGAGGGCATTAAGTGAAAGAGTTGAAAGATGACTGGATTTGTGTTTCAGGTTTCTCCATGTGAGAAGTGTCGCTGTGAAGCCAATGGCGAAGTGCTGTGCACTGTCTCAGCTTGTCCCCAGACAGAGTGCGTGGATCCGGTGTATGAGCCCGACCAGTGCTGTCCTATCTGCAAAAATGGTAAGTGACGGCTGCAAAACTAGAAGGGGGCTTCTGTCGGAGAGATCCACGTTGATCTGTTCTGGTTTTGAAAAATAATTCCAGTATTTTCCTTTTTCCCCAAGCGGAGATGGAGAAGAGTTTTCTTTGGGTGGTGTCTTCCCAGTGTGAGGAGCCAGATCTTCTCTTGACTGGGATGGACTCAGTTATGACCTACAGGGATTTTTGTTACGCAGGAGACAATTAGGGTGTTAATACCAGATATTCATGTGGCTTCTGAATAGAAATTCTGCATGAACTCATTGTGGATATGTTTTATATAGCCACACAAAACAGAACTCAGGCTCTTCATGTTATCCACCTCTCAACGTAAGCAGTGAAAGTTACTTTTGTTCTCCCTTCTTATTTGTTCCCCTTTCAGAGATTCTTCTCCTCTTTTTTTTTTTTTTCCTGAGGCAAATCAAATGTACCTTATTGAGCTCATTTAATTTTCATAACTAAATGAATTAAACTCCCAAGTTTAATTGAATATTTTTCATAACTAAATTAGACAGAAAGTCTCTCTACTCCCAGCAAGGGCTTGCATTAGATCAAAGTCTTGGTCTATTTAGAGGAAAAAATTACATGACACACTAGCTCATCACTTATACAGAAGAAATGATAATTTATTAATAGAAATGAAAGCTGCAAAATCTCAAATGAAATTATATTTAAAATGAAAAAAGATATTTAAAAATATTCACATAATTTGCAGCCATATATTATTTCTCTAGAATAGGTGGGTTCCATTACATTAGCTAAAACAAACTGATTAAAATTGTGGAAAAGCTAGGGGAGGAGAGAGTGTACAGCATATGCTTTCTGCAAATTCAACAGTAGATGATAAGGGATAGTTAATTGCATTGGAGGAGTTTCATTTGTATGGGTATAAAAGTAATTGCTTCACATCCCTTAATTGGTTGTTACAACCCTGAAGGAATTTGTTCGCGGCTGTACAGCTTAAGGGCACTGTGCTTATGGAGATGAGGACAGGCATTTTTTGAAGCATTTAGGGATGGTTCCTGAAAAAGGCTGAATTTGGGAGCTGGTGGTATGATAGCTAGCCAGTCCACAGGATCCTTTAGCACTTGTTTGACAGCAAGAGCCTTCTGACATGCTCACAGGCATTTTGTGTGCACCACGCTCTGCGGCAGTTCCCCAGGTCAGGGTGACCCCTGGCAGGCAAAAGGTCTATTTTCAGTATTGGGGATGGAGTTACAAGCATAATGCATGAAGTCTATGTAGTCTTTCCCACTGAATTTCTCCAGCGGTGTTAACACTATTTGGAGCTGGATCAACTTTCCATTGGTGCACGTTCTCCCACAAGCACCAACCTAATGCACTGCAGTGGCCATCCCCGAGCGGTGGCTTGCCTTTGGATTAAGGTGGTACGGCAGTGCAGGGCTTGGCTTGGCTGTTTGCGTAGATCCCCTGACCTGTTTCCCAGCAATGGGCTCTGTTTAAAAAAATCATACTTAAACATGCCTTGGTTGTGAGGAGGCTGCCCTCTCTGAGTGCTAAAGCTGAATTACCCGAGTTCTGCCTGCAAGAAAAGGGTGGTCTTGTTCCTCAGCATCTGAATCCCCAGTATTAATTGCATATTCCTTGTGTATACCCAGAAGCTGGCATCTGTGACCCAGTTTCAGACCAAGGTGACCAGAGCTGACTGTTTCCAGTGAGCTGTATTGTCACTTCGCTGCATGTCACAGAACCGAGAGGGGCTTTCCTTGCTAGCTTTTAGACGAGGAAAAATGCCATTAACAATAACAACAAAAACAAGATAGTTCAGAAGAAGCTCGACTTTTCTGGTTCAGTGGCTTCGGTACAGTATTACAAAGAAATTTCTGAGGAATCCTCTCCATCTGGGGAGTTCATTTAAAAAAAAAAACATCAGGCCATTTGCTTTCAGAGCTTATATTAAAGCACGGGACAAGTGCAGTTTGCAAGGAACTTCAGTGAATCACTGAATGTTTTTAATTAGATTGGAGCAAAAACCTACTGAGCAGGAAAACCTAGCCTGCTTCATCCCCTCGTTTTCAAGCCTACTGGAACAAACGCGCTGTAATTGTGCGTTGGGGAAAAAGTCATTGCGTTGTGCTTCAGGGTTGATTGTTGCAGCGATGACATCAATGACATCATGTTAGTGACCTAAAAGAGCTTGGGTGATGTACAGGGAGCTCAGCCGCATAACCTGAGTGGTGGGAAAGGTGTAGCCGTGGAAAGGCTATAAGTGGGGTGAGTGCTGTTATGCTCTGTATCCCACCTTCGGTTGAGCAAAAATTCTCTATATTTGCTAACATTTGTGTGTTAAAAATGCACAAAATCCAACTCAGATTTCCCTCCCTTTCCTGGCACTTCATAACATACAAGACTTTCCCAACTTGCCTGGCCTGCGGATTGCTGGCAGTGAGCCAACAGAGTCAGGGCTAAAGGAACTACATCCATCACTGGTAAGACCACATACAAATGCCTGATTAAGAATTAGCGAGATCTAGTGAGAGCCTGCCATCATTTGAAATGAATGAATTCAGTCTCTTGGCAGGTGTGAGACACTGTGCGTTATCCCTTGTGGGAAGGAGTGGGCGTAGTTGACTTCCCCAACCTGATTCCACAAAAGTGCTGGCAACCCTTCCGATGAGGGATGGATGGGAAACTGCCCATCAGGCTTACACAACTGCGCGCATGTGTAGGTACAGACTTACTTTGAAAGCAAGAAGTAGTGAATGGAAAACTTACAGAGCAAAGAACAGTCTTATGTGTAGGATTTAATAATCACATCCTGACTTTCAAGAAGGAGCCTAGATACTTCCATAGCTGAAGATGTTATTTTTTTTCTTTGTGGGCAGGGACAGGGAGTACTTTAAAGAAGTATCTCCTCTGAAAAGTAGTCTACAGAAGGGATAAAAGGTGACACCTCACTGAGAAAGTCTTGGAGTGAGAGGAATTTTCCTGCTTTTTATATCTCAAGCCACTGCAGCTAAGGGAGCTGTTTTGTGTTTATCTTATATACGTGCCCTGCAATGAAGCAGGGTGGGGATGGAGGGGAATGGAGAAGAGGCTTTCTTCTTGTGTGGGTTGACATGTTGAGCTTCATGCTTTCAGTAATTGACAGCAGCAGCAACAAGAAAAAACATCCAGAAAGTTAAATCTGACTTCAGAGAGTTGCACTGAGTAACAGGTGCCCAATTCAGATCTCCATCCTGCTTTACAGTACTAGCAACGTAGTTACTTCTGTGGAAGCTGTCCCTGTTCACAGCGATATCAATAAGCTCAGAATCGGGTACAGACATTTCTGTAGTTCATATGAAGTGAAGGGTAGAGATAAGCAGCATACAATTCCCTTTCCATTAGGAAAACGCTGGGCACTTGTCACTGATTCATTTGGGGCAGTGGGAGGGGGTGGGGGGTAATACTGAAAGCGAATTATATTGCTAGATTAAATTACCTTGGTTGTCTGTTCCACTTCTATTTCCAGTATTAGAGCCCTAATAGGCGTACACACCTGAATGCCACTTTGCCTGAAGCGTGCAGCCACACAGCAGTCGATGGAGTTACGGGTGGCCCTGCTCCTGCTGGTGTCTTTGCAGGAGGATGAGATTAAACCCTCAGCCCACATGGACCCTGGAGGGGGAGGCAGGGCTGCTAGACCGAAAACCATTTTGTTCTAAGGTCCCCGAGAGATTTTTATTTCATTATATGGCTAAAAGATTGCCCCAGATAAGATGAAGCTGATCCTGGTGCCTTCCTAGCATTTATCTGTCTGTGCATCAGTATGGTTTCTGTGTCTGCAGCAGGGAGAGCTGAGCTTCTCCTGTCAGCAAAAGCTTGTAGCTGCACAGATGAAAATAGAAGCGCTGATGCCCAGGGGATCGCACGTGTTCTCAGGGCTGTAACGTCCACGGGAGATGTCTTGTCTGTTCTCACTGCCTGTGCAACAGTGAGACTTTACTCTGGATATAGTCATTTCAGGTGCCTTAAGTGGGATGAGTCAGGACCTCATTTCATATTTGGGTTCATAGTTATGGTTGAAATATATGCATCATGTGGTTGAAATGGTTGCCACTAGTAAGGTGCAGGTGTAATGTGATGTGGCCAGAGAGGGTAAATGGTCACGGCTTTGTATACCTGTACTGTGAGGTTGACTCACTGAAACTTGCTTTAGTACCTTTATGTACAATTACAATGTTTAGGCGTGGGGTGACTTGAGAGTGCCTCTGAATGGCAGGGTAGGGACCTCTGTCTGTGCGAAGGAGCTCTCAAGGCGGCCAAAAACCTGATACAGGCTGGCAGCTTCTGCGATTGTTGGTACAATGGGACTTTGTCTCACCGCGGGACTTGGGTCTATTAAAAAATGGTGCTGGTCGAGGCAGTACCGTAGCCCCTGTGAGCTGTCGTCGCTGTAAAATCCAAGTGGAGAGAGGGTTTGTTGGGCTGAGGGACCTGTCTGGCCATAACAAGGCTGAGGATGTTTATTCTGGGTGGATAAAGGGAAGCTGCACCTTGGCAGCGAGCTGGCTCTTTGCTCTTCCCTGCAGCCCCAGCTTTGCTCAAGCACCATGGAGAATCTGACCTGTAAAATTTAATGTCCTTCTGCAGTGTGTTTAAATAAAATATGATATTCCTTTGACCGTATATGCCTCGATCTCAGCAGTGAAGAAAGTATCATAATGCTGTCCAGATACAGGTCAAGGCAGGACTACGGCAAATATCAGGAATTTAGTTGCTGTGAAATTTAAATAAACAGTGCCTTTCATTGTCCTCTCTTCCTCTTTCTATTTTGATTTCAAATACCTTTTTCAGTCCTGCTTTGGCAGCTAATTTATATACAGCAAAGAAGACTCAGAAGTTTTAAAGCTTGAGAGTGGTTCTTCAGTCTACATTAAGGAAGGGATCAAGTCACGCGGTCATGGTGGGGATCAAGTCAGGTGGTCGTGGTGGTCTCTTCTAGACGTAAAATACAGGAATCATAAAATGATTGTAAAGTCTAGTTTTTAAGACTGAAACAGTATTTCATTATAAAAAAAGGAATTTACATTAAAAAATAATAACCTACTTAACAAGAAATCATTTCAAACTAATCCCAGTTCCACCCAGTACTGTATGTGCCAGTGTGATTTGTTCCCCTCTGATGTGTTTAGTTCAGGCATAGACACTGCCTGTGTATGCAGGGCAGTATTTGTTCCATGTTTCTGTGTGCATGAGTCGCTTAGCAAAAACTTCTGCACAAACTTCCCGCTTTAATAGGCTGTATTTCACAAAATGATTTATAATATGGGACTGTTAACTAGGAAATATTAATGTTTCAGGGGGGAAAAACACCATTAAAGTTGCATGAGCAGCTGTATGTGATTAAAATTGCCTGGTGAATATGCAGGTAGGTTGAAAAACTATCAGATATTTTGGCAGCTATTTATTGAAAACAAAGCAATATCAGACTTGCTTCTTTTTGGCTGCATTGGGCATTTAAAGTGGCTTTCAAATCTGGTAGGTGAAGTCAGTAAACTAGCTGCAGTAGTTTTTGTTGTTGATTTCTGCTGTTGATGAGAGGAAGTTCAGTCTATGTTGTCTTAATTCAAGGAATTCCTTTAACCCCCTTTCACCTCTCTCCTCGCCTCTCTCATTTTCTCTCTCTACTCTGGGAAAGTTGGTGGCTACACAAGCTACGTGTGCTTCCTATGCAGAAATCACAGAATTTTCTTCTTGTGCCATTTTTTCCACTTAGATCAGAACCTGTTTAAATGTGCATGGATTACCACTGCAAACTGGGCTGCACAAAAACTTGTGCCAAAACCGCATAGGCCTTGTCGTTTCCAACTCACATACATGTGCGTGCATGCACACGCATACGAGATCCAGTGTTGACTTGGTATTTTCATGTTGAGCTGGCTAAGTACTGCTAGGTGTTGCTATTTCTTCTAAGGGTTTTTATTTAGTGTGCAAGTTATGTTGACTTCCAGGGTATATGATTTTTTTTTCCTGATGATAGAAAGCTGTCAGAGGATGAGAAGGATCTGCCTGAAGACATGGCAAAAATATCCAGTTATACTGAGCCTAAATTGGTTACCAGGACAAATCTATTTATATAGTGTATATCTATTTATTGCATATACATATTGTATGTATATATTTTTTATTTTTTTTCAGCAAGAAGCCAAAATGCTTTCAGTTGCGAGTTCTGCTGCCAAAAGGCAGCGGTAGGTGTCCCTGAGGGTATAGCATCCTGTCATTTTGCTCAGACATATGAGGACAATCAGAAGTTATACTAGTGTTTGGTATTTAAAGTACTATTTTATACTTAAGTAGGAGGATGTAGAAGAGCCTGTTAAAACACAAAAGCAGTGTATCCTATAAGCTTTCCAGAACTCACTTTGCAGTATTTTCTCATTACAGGCTGCTACAGTGAGCCTGAGAAGCATTTCTTCAGCAGTCAGTTTTTCTCCTCTTACCTGATACTGCAGGTTTAACTCATATATCACAGATGAGTTCTGCTGTATCAGTCACTTTCATGGCAACTGCTTGCAGGGGGTGTCACTTAACTGTGGGATGAAGCAAAAGCCGATGATGATGTTCCCCAAACAGTTGTTTAGCAGTGACAGTCCCAGGTGAGTGTGGGAAACAAGCTGCCAGCTCCTCGTGGTGGAGTCAGAACTTCAGTGCATCGTGGTTCCTGGGTTCTCAAAAGATGTTTTGTTTCAGCTCCAGGAGCAGAAAGATGAAAATGCTCTCTGTGCTGACAGAAAAAAAGAAACACTGAAATCCTTGGATGAGGGGAGAAGAATAACTTTTCTGGCAACTTTCATGTATTTAAAACAAACAAACACACACACAAAAAAGAGAGAGAGAGGTCTGATGTACCTTACAGTGCTTGCCATGGCAGTTTCACGTATCTGCCATCCTGTATAGTCCTGGATCCTGGTTCTGGTTCAGACAGGAAAGTGCCTTCGTACTAATATCCACCAGGGTATTGGAGTAAACTGTGCTGTTGCTTGATTTGTCTTCCCTGACAGCTTCTCCTTTACATGGAGACACATTTGGGGATTTGTTTGTTTTCTAGTGAAACAGCTAGCCCGTGCTCCTCAAAATGAAGTCATCAGTTGCTTTGGGGTTTTGTTTGTTTGGTTGGTTTGTTTTGTTTTTTAAGTTCTTCATATAAGAATTTTCTGAGTTTGTATTGCAGTTTTATTTACGCACGTATATGGAGATAGGTAAGATGTTGAAGTGGCTCACATTGTGCCCCCTTCCTCCTCCACACGCTGCCCCCAGCTTTGCTGTTCAAAGAAAGTTCAGAAAACTAACATTAAGGGAGTTGAAGGTTTTCCTACATCCAGTCTTGTTCTTTATGCTGTTCATTAGAGAAAGAATTCCCAGTGTTAACTTTGCTCCCCCATTCTGCTATTGGTTGTCTATTTTAATTTTGCATGTGTCACTAATTGAAATTGTGGCAAAGATTTGGGGAGCATGTACAATTCCAAAGTCTGAAATACTTACGTGCATCTTGCTGTATGCTATATTCTTGGAATAATATTCCCTATCAGTAGAACACTATACTATTTGATTAAATTATGAGCTCTTAGGTTCTGAAACCATGTCTTGCTCCAGATTGAGTTACCATGGGTTAATGCATTACCCGATGTTAGCTGACCCACTGTCACTGTCCACGTGAGCTCTCAGTTGTATTCTTTGCGGATAATCCTGCTTGTAAACAGAAAGTATTTACTAGCTAGGTGCTACAGCGATACAGTAATAGGACTACATGGCTGATTAGTATTTTGCAGTGTGATTAAAAGGAGCAATGAAGAAAGATATATACCTTGTGTGTTTTGCTTTATATTCTTTTGGTTTTTTTCATTGCTATTTCGTTATGTTAAATGAGGCATCCAAGAATTTGCTTGGCTTTGAGGGGAGGTGTTTATATTAAAGTGTTGTGGTATGTTAGTACATAGGCAGTGCATCCCTCTGATGATAAATGATATACTCAAAATCTGCTTTTACTTCTAAGTGCAGTGTAATTTTCTCTGTTTATTTTTTACAGGAAGTTAAGGTTTAGGCATTAGGGAAGATGTGAATTGATCCAGGTGACTTACTGATTGATGGAAGCAGGGAATTGGCTGATTTCATTAAACTTCGTTTCTTAACACTTCGCTCTTCTATCATTTGTGCTTTGGAATCACGATGGCCTTTCCATGCAGTGCAGGGTTGCTAATGTGAGGTCTGCCTTAAATCCTTGTAACTCCTCATTCTTTGGGATATGTCTTAGGTCTTACATGAGCATGACAGCAATCTCAGAAGTTTTCTTCCAGTCCTGTTTGAACTGTATTTGTAAATAAAGTGCAGATCTGATGAAGAACAGGAAAACCTGTTTCCTTTCCTGACATCAGTTTGACCAGGGGCTGACTTGTACGCCTCTGCCTGTGTTTGGAAGAGGAGTGATGGGTTCTTAGGGGAGAGGCTAAAAGCCTATGGTATTTTTTATTAATATTTGTAAAATTGCAGGGCTTGTTTTTCTTGTTGCTCTAAATAGGGTCTTACTGTTTCAAACTACTCCCCTATGCTGTGTGCTGTGAGAGTCCTGAGTTAAGTCCCTGACGATTACCTTTGCCCAGCAGGTCAAACATCTTTATCAGCTGGAGACTCAAGTGCTTTCCTAATGTAAAACCTTGATGTTTTAAGTTGGAAGCAGCTTTTACTTGGATTGCTTCCATGGGGCTAATTATCCACACAGTTGTGCTTCCTTGAGCATGTTCAGCTGTACATCAGTGATTAAAAAAAAAAAAAAAAAGAAAATAACAGTTTTTAAGTAATTCTTTACCTTCACCAGCACACTTACCATAAAGATTAGCATTCCAAAGCTGATAGGCAACCAAAAACTTTGATTGCTGTTTTCATTTAGGAAAACCCTCTACTGTTGGTTTGGTTTTGTTTTGTTTTGTTTGGTTTTTTTTCTGCTGCCTACACTGGTGCTAGTTAAATTTTCATTAGAGGAGTGACTTCCTACTGGAAAACATCACTTTCTTCTAAATGGCCTGTTCTTTTGCTGAGTCTTTAGCTCTGTTTGTTTGTTTCTGTGCTGGTTGGCCTTGGATGGCAGGCTTATTAAAAAGTTGCAAGCATAAATCCAACTTACTTTACGGTCTTGTAGATGATGAGTGTTTTTCTCCTGCATCATTTCTTCTGGCGTTGCAACACATTGCTATTGCATGCTGGTTACTGCCACCTTTCCTTGAAGTACTTGCAAGCAGCAAATCACACACTGTTTATCACCCACGGAAAAGATAAGAGTATCTTCACTGCATGCTCACCCAACATGTGATTTAATTTTTTTTCTTTTCCAATGGAATTGATCGGATGGAGCAGTGGCAAGAAGAAAAGAACAAACAATGGACTGTAACAGGACTCAAAATACTGTTTGGTGAATAGCATTGAATAAAGAAGATTTGCATCCAAGCAATTGCTTTTGGGCCTCTTGTGTTTGAAATACTTGCTCGCAATATTATCTCCCTTCTCAGAGGTAGTTCAACAAGAGTGTGGTGTTAATTGCTTTTCTCAGAAAAAGTAAAGGTATTACTTCTTATACTCCAAAATAGTTCCTATTCCTTTCTGATACTATGATCTCAAACCGTCTCGAGCATTTTGAGTTCAAAAGGGAAATCGCTGGTTAAGCTGGGCAATTTTGGGGGAGATACACAGTTAGTGAGTCATATTAAAGACAGAAGAGGAAGAAGGAGTAGTGACTGTTAATGATATCTTATGAAGCCAAGTAACAAGACAGCACAATGGTAAATGAAATTCAGCAAAACCGTATGTCAGATAGTGAAAGAAATTGCTTGGGTGTTTTGATGACCTCTTGTTAAGATTTCTGCCAAGTGGTTTTAGTTAAATATCAATGTGAAATGCTGTATGTAAACATCTGTCAGGCTTCATTAAGAAAGGCTTGCATTTATTAGGAGTATGCTATTATATTAAGACTGGTACCTCCCACCTGATTTGTGTAATCTTCTGTGTTTGCTGAGCACTCAGCAAGAAGAGGTTGCAGAAGTACAGAGAAGAGCAGCAAGAAAGCTGAATATTCCCCTGCGAGAACAGTTGAGATCTCTAGTAGTGATAGCACATGAATTAAAAATCACGTGATAAACTGTGGTACTGGGGGAGAGTGATAGTACCAAGGAAAATCTTTCCTGTGCTCACAATACAAAGTCAAGGGAGAAGCAAGAGAATCAAAAGGCATTGTACATAATAAGGTCTTTAACGCACCATGTAATTAACCCATGAACACACTGCAGAAGATAGCACTGATACACAGTTTCCTAGGATTAAAATAAAGATTGTATCTTTGACGGAAGGAATAAAAAGCCTTAACCTAGCTACAGTGAAACTGCTTGGGGTGACATGCTGTAGAGCCGAGTAGAAACCTGCATATAGGAGTTCATTTTCACATGAGCAGAAATGTAACATTATTGTATCCTAATGTCCACATCTTAGAATTTTCTTTTCAAACTGCCTCTTTTTAAAGCACTTTGCAGAAAAGTGGTTAGGCTATCTCGACTTTAGCCCAGCCAAACTCATCCTGGAAGTACATGTGCCTTCTTGTTAAGGCAAGAAGACAGACTTAATTAAGAGATCTTTAAAACAGCAGCAATCCTTTTCCCACACAACCATTGCACAATCATTGTGGTGTGTGCTGGGACACAATAGCACGTTACTCAGTACGTGCAGATGATGGAGAAGAGACCTAATGAGGATGCCTTTTGGCATGGTTTGCTTTCAGCTATTCTATCAAGCTTTATTTAAATGACCTAAAGGTAGGTCACCCATAAATTGCTTGTGTAATAGCTATTCATACTGTTTTAGACTTCTGAGATTGGTCAAAGGACTCTCTAGTTATAGTTCCTGTGTGTTTAATACAATCTACTGAAGGGCTAATTAAGAAAAGAAAAGGCTCAGAAGCAAATAAATTATAGCAGTTTATGGAGTTATTTGTTATGTCAATGCGATAGAGAGTGTGCCACCCCACAATGGAAAGCTAATTATTTTCCTGCCATGGCAGCTTGCTAACCTGTTATATTGCTAATGAAAGGATTAGATGGAGGTTTGGCAGCCACTAACATGAGCGAATGATTGTTTTTGAGACCAGTTCATACTGATGCTGAGGGCCAAGCCAGGTAATGATTATGACAACTTGGAGGCAATTCTGCATCCATTATTTAATGTATCTCTCTCTTTTTTTCCATAGGTATTTGAATCTAATTATATGTGTACATCCCTAAGCACTCATACATACAGCTGGAATATGTGAGGAAGTCTCATTACCTAGTTTGTAGACTAAACATTAAACCTGCAGGTTGGGTTTTGATTTTGTTGTGTTTAAATAAGGTATGTTTTCCTTCTCCCATGGCTGTCATGTTTTGCTGCGATTAGGTAAGCTGCTAAGACATGGAAGAATCGTCAGGTCCAAGCGTTGGGGGAAGTAAGGTCCAGGTGTGTTGCCAAAGGCTGCCTGGCTTGCTGGCAAGCAGGCGTTCGTCGAGTGCACCGTTTATACGGCTGTGGTGCTGAAGAATAACCACCTCCTTGATTTTTCTTGCTGGCAGCTCATTCAGCAGAGAAGTTTTATCCGTTGCGCAGTTTTCATTACAAGCAGGTGATGTATTTGTCAGTATGAGAGGACTTTTAATTTCACATCAGTTGAGTGTTTAATCTTCAGTCGTCTTAGTTAAGTTTGTTCTGACAGCTGATTCTTTCCAGTCAAAATGACTGGAGAGTCAAGTCAGTTATCCTGAAACGCGTG
Source organism: Balaeniceps rex (assembly GCA_013401315.1). Lineage (NCBI taxonomy): Eukaryota > Metazoa > Chordata > Aves > Pelecaniformes > Balaenicipitidae > Balaeniceps > Balaeniceps rex. Next base: position 35,265 of record VYZW01044347.1, read on the forward strand.
GGTTTGTATTTGTGCCTAGGTATGACTGATTTGGCTTTGGCTCTGAGGTCTGTTGTGGTGCATGCTCCCTCAGGGCCCTGGTGCTCTCCCCCCGGCTGTGCTGCTGTCTGTGCAGTCACCTGGCTACAGTTGTGCACCAGAAGATGCTTCCATGAAAATCCCTGTGGTATGAGCTAAGTGGAGGAGCCGTCTGGAAACCTTTACAGTCCTTGAAGCAAATTTCAGGGAGAGCACGAGAAGTTTTCTGGACTCTGTTTTTGAGGACTGCTACCAGAAACAAATATTCAGGATGGATAGTTGACAGAAAGTGAAAATCTCCCGTGACACAAGTCATGTTTGTGTAAATGAAATACACACATTACAACCTCAGGACAATGCAAAAGGGAACTTTATAGATTCAGATGGCATAAAACCCACTCATATTTACCCCAAGCTTGGATCAGCTCCAAAGGTGGTTCTCACCCTTTGAGGTCCAGCTGGCAGATTTCTAGCCTCCTGACTAAGTATGTTCTTTATACGTGCGTGTGTATACACATACGTATATATACATATGCTACAAGGGTCATCAGACACCATGCTTAGTGAAAGCACTTCCCACTTTTTAAACTCCCTCTCGAAACGCTTCCCTGCAGTGGGCCATGGCCATCACCCTCTTACTTCTCCTCCCAGACACTGGGGACAAAGTTTTTAGTAGGGCCTAAAAGGGTTTAGCGGTAGGACAAGGGGTAATGGTTTTAAACTTAAAGAGGGTAGATTTAGACTAGATATAAGGAAGAAATCTTTTATGATGAGGGTGTGAAACACTGGAACAGGTTGCCTAGAGAAGCTGTCAATGCCCCATCACTGGAAGTGTTCAAGGTCAGGTTAGATGGAGCTCTGAGCAACCTGATCTAGTTCAAGATGTCCCTGCTCATTGCAGGGGGGTTGGACTAGATGACTTTTAAAGGTCCCTTCCAACCCAAACTATTCTATGATTCCATGAGTCTACATGCAAAGACAGTAAGGTGGGCTGTGTACTGGAGTGGCAGCTGTAGCTTCCTCACCACTTTCGTGAGACAAGATGGTTGGCAACTTGCTGTAACATGCTCATCCTTCCACCTGGACTATATTGAAAAGGGTGCATGGGCGAAATACCTGCTCCTGTGGGCGTACAGACCATCGCATCCTCGTTTTGCAGAGAAAGCTGCCGGAGTACTGTACCAAGAGCTGCAAGGCTACTTCTGCTACAGAGCATTAGAGGAGAAGAGGTTGCCTTGGTATTACAGTCCCTGAGATGAAAGATGGCATTTTGGTTGGATGCCTGAAGATGTGGGCAGTTGTCATGTCGTTAGTTGTGCCTAGCTTATGCTGTAATACATTTGTTACAGTTATGAGGCTCGAAATCTAGTGTGTGCATTTCCTTTTTGTTGCCTTTTCCTCTTTTTAATAACTGATACCAGAGCATTTAATCATAAAATTTCTACAGACTGTAGTGCATCACCCATAATTCACCTGTGACTGTAACTAATACACACGAGTTGGAGGTCCCTTGGCTGCATACTCCTTGCAGTGGGGGTAGCTATGGATTGGAGATGCAAGAGCAAGCTCCGTAATTAGAGTAGCCAGAAGATGCATTCCCAACTGGGCAGCTCCATAAAAAGGTAAATTCCCACCTGTTGTCACTAGAGGTCAGTGTAAAGTAATTTTAAGGTCAAATATCTTCTTACCATGAAGCGGATTGTCTGTAAATTCAGGCTGTGGGTGCTTGTGGCACAGGTGGGACTTGCATGAAATGAGTAAAATACTGAGCTTAAATAGTTGAGTTGAGTCTTTTCATACATTCTTGTAACCCCTCTTGTTTTGATGGAATGACTGCTGGTTTACCTCCAGATCAATGACAAGATGATTTGATCTTTTATCTTTTGTTTTCCCTCCCTGCTTACTTGCCTGCATTATAATTAAAAATATGTGTTCCTTTTTAAATTTGCGGGTTAGTTCTTTAGCAGAGGTCCAACTGAATAGCTGTTAAAATAATTTTCAGCTGGGGTTTGGGAGCAGAAGTTAGATACACAGATACTGTTACAATTCTGTTATGATTCACTGGTTTTTTGCACATCAGCAGCTGATTATGCAGGAGGTGGTGTCCACGTGTGTGAGTGCATCTTCTATGGAGTCGGAGACATAAAACTTCCTCACGAAAGTCCTGGCTCTTTGGCATAGGTCCCTTCAATAACCTGTGAACATCCCAGCCAAAGAAGAACTGTTATGTAATAGGCAGATCTTGCTGCAAGTTGAATTTGAGTATTTCGTTATTTTGATTTTTGTAATATATGTGTTTTGCTAAAATAAGGACTAGCTTTTGATGCCCAGTTTTTCCATGTGGAAGTAGTGTATATGGATAGAAGTCTCAAATAGCAAGATGGATCCGTTCATGCAAGAATGTCCAGCATATGGCCAAGTGGAGCTTCATGTCTGTGCTGGGGTATGTAATGTGTTTGTAGGCTGTGGTCATAGAAAGCTTCTGGATAAACTAAATTTCTGGCTGCCTGAGAATGCCAGGCCACGGGGGTACAGGAAAAGATGCTGCCAGTCACTGCGGCTCACTGAGCCAGCCCTCGTCTCCATGGGAGTGATGGGACTCTTGAGGAGTTGGTGTTATCTTCTGCCTGTGAACTTCCAGAGCTGCTTCTCTTTGGGGTTGCGGTGTGTGCTTTGTTCATAGCAGATTGCGCCTAGCAATAATTGGCACTGCGTCTAACCCTTCCTGGTTTAGGGCATATTGGCAAGGAAAAGAATTATATGACATGACAATGTCTGGAAAATAACAGAGCAGCCTTGCGTAAATGTTATTTTTCGTCAGTGTGGGTTTAAAAATTGTGGTACACGTTGAGGAAGGAAAATAGACTTGGTGGGGAAAGGAAGGAAACCTCCCCCATTTCAGGGAGAGCCTGGTGTCTCATATGGCCTTTATAACTCTAAAATAATGAACTTATTTTCAAACATAATATTATTTGCTTATATTTACCTTCATAATTCCAGATAAAATAGTGTTATTTAAATGGGTGTCATGCCTTCCATTTATGGAAGGTGAAATGGCATTTGCATTTTGTGCTGTCTCAAAGCCTTGACTTTCCCAAAATTGTTTTAGTGTAACAAACCAGCCTCAGTGATAATTAAAGAGAGAATAGCTTAGCATAAATTCATATATATGTGCTTTCATCATTTTCATAGAAAGACAGCTGAGTAGTTCCCAGCAGTGAACTCCCAGTGCCTGTTTTCCATAAAGAAAATTCAAGAAATACTTAAGAATACCCAAAACCCAATGATGTCAGCCCTTACGAGATGCACCCACAGGAATACCAAGCTGCTGGATGAGTCAGTATAGATGGGTTTCCATGGATTGTTTGGGAGTTTGATAACATGACACAGATTTATTCAGTCAACCTCCATTTCTGGGGTATTTTTATTAGGAAGGTCAGTGATCTGTCTGAGCCCAATTATCCCATCTGGCAAGTGCGCTTGAGGCACACAAGTTTCCTGCAGTTCATGTGCACAAAGAAACGATGTGGTTAACATGTTATTTATTCAGCTCTGACTCCTCAGCTGAATGGAAAGGTATCTGCTGTCAGCTGCATTGCCCAGGGGTAGCCTTAGATATGGCTCTGGGAAAGGACTTGAGTTTGCATCTCCAGCTTTATGGGAAGAGCTTCTTTTACTGCTCTGCTATTGGGACTCTCGTTTTCATCCTGGGTTTTTTTTAACTCATTCTTTTAATGGTCGCAGGGTTTACAGTTAAAAGCTGTTTGTTGATTCAGAACTTCTTTTCAATTTTTCAGAAGTTTCTTTCATTCTTCTGGTACCACTGAAATGTTAAATGGACTTTTCAGAAAGACTTCCAGGTCTTCAAGCTGCAGCACCATGCAGCTAGCATTGTCTATTTCAAGTCTTTATACAGACCTCCACGAGCACAGTATGTAGTCAGCCCAACCATCTCCAACGCAGTTCAGCCACACAGTGCCTCTGTAATGCATAGAAATAGTGTTGGAGAAGAACGCCAGTGGAGCAAGTACCATGTCCATGATCATGTCACGGTCATGCAAGCCATGGATGAAAAAGGAAATGAACATGTTAACTCTTGCATTATATATTAGCATACAAACTGCTAAACCCCTCCATTCTTTCCTAGGGCATCCATTCAAAATGCCAGCCAAAATTTATATGGATTACAGATAGTCAGTATATTTAAACTTTCACCAAGACTATGTGCAAAATCGAAATCTTCAGACATCATTATTAATGAAGCTGCTCAGTCATATGCAATAATATCGATAGATATTTCAAGACATCCATTTCCATGCTTTGTAATCCTGTTTCAGCTCTGGAAAGAATGTAATATAATTCTTGCTGGAAAATGTTTTAGATAAATCTATGAATTCAGTCAAAACTGTACTTCTGGTGCTGCAATGAAAATGTGGGTGCTTTTTCTGGTATAAACATTGAAATGTGAAATGTTTCAGAAAAAAGCTTATCGTTCCTTTGTTTGGAAGATAACTCAGAAAAAGTCTGGGATATCTTGGCTGTATGGAACAAAGTAACATTGTTTCCTTTCCTGATAAATTTAATTTGGTACACTGGTCTGGTAAGCAATTATAATTGCTTGAAACAATTATAATTGCAGATATTTCTCGATCGTCTAAGCTTATCTTTAATTCTGCCAACATCTTAGTTCAAATAGTGCTTAGGTGATTTAAGGAAAGGAGATGGGAGGTATGGGAATGAGGAAAAAATGAGAGAGAAGAATGAAGAGGAAGAAAGGGTGGAGAAGGAGTCAAGGAAGACGGGAAAGGGAGAATTAGACTACGGCACACTGAAGAAAAAAGTTGTGTACCCATAGTGAGATAGGCGAGAGGTGCTTTTACTTGAGTCTGATGTATATTCTTGTTATCTGTGTTTGGGGGAGAAGAATATACCTGGCCACAGGTTCAAGTCCAAGTGTTTGCAAGTAAAGAATTAGGGACTGTGAGACATGGAAAGCAGAGCCGTGGTGGCTGTATATTCTGCACAGACCCCACATCTGCTTGCCTGGCTACAACCCTGCAAGGCAGACAGGAGCAAACTGCATGGTGCATGCGTCTCTGTCTTCCCTGAATCCGTCCTGCACTCCTGCGAGCACCAGATTTATTTCATTGTTTTAATCATCCTCAACAAAGTCATCCATCAGCGTCTTAAAACTTTCCTCCTAGGATAGGAGCTAAGCATCCATTTTATTGATGAGCTTATTGAGATTTTATATGCGTCTGACAGTGGCTTTCATCACAGCACGGTTCTGTTGCTTTGGCAGGAGAATTTTATCTAAAATGTATGAAACAAAGGAGGGGCTTGGCATAGCTAAATGTTTATTAAAAAAAAAAAGGGAAGTTGGTGGCAGAGTCTGTAGTCAGTAGAGGCACTGGGATAGTCAAAAACCAGAAGTATTAGCTGAAAATTCATAGGGGGTTTGGGGGTTTGTTTGTTTGGGTTTTTTAATTAGTTATTGCCTTTAGTCATAATAGATTTTTTCGTGACCTTGGAACTAATTGTGAGCAGCAGAGGAACTTAAGGAAAGATTGAATGATTTCACTTCTGAGTTGTTTTTCCTGGGTAAACAGACATGATGTTTTTCATTGGTGGCAAAAGGTTTCAGTGATGCAGGTTGTAAACATACCATTTTGTCTTTTGCAAGCACAAAAATCACAGGGAAGTTGCTGGTGTTTTTTTTTTTTTTTTAGGAGAGTGGAGGAAGGAGGAGTAGCTGTAAGATGCAGCCCTACATGTAAAGTATCCTCTAAGTTCAACATCATTCACAAATTCTGTGTGGCGTACTTTATGGACTCCCAGATTTTCAGTGTCTAGGGCAAGCATCCCGACCATAAGAAACTCAGGCAATGGGGACCCAAGGGCGTCTCATCCAGTATGAGTCCATCACGTCCCTATGCTCTATTGTTTGAGGGAAGACCATGATGCCCAGTTCTGTTTGTCACCATCAAAGCTGGTGTTGGCTGGAAAAAAATATTTGAGGTTTGGGGAATGATTTGCTTTTTCTTCCTCTTTCATTTTAAGGAGACGACGTCTGTTTCAAATGCGAAGTGCTGAAACAAGAATTTCTGATCTGTCTGGTGACACCTGTAGCTCATGTGAAGTTTTTGGCAGTGATAATGGATTAATTGCTTGGCTAAAATGACTCCCTTCCAGCTGTTACGTTTGCTTGCATAAGTAACTCAAAAAGGATTTGTAGCATAGATTTCTTGACCAGATCAAGCAACGTATCGTGACTTCTCAATGCCTCCTCCCTCCAACCACGTGGTCAATAAAGTCTCTTGCTTAGAGAGACTTCCAGTCTCAGGGCAGCATTCACTAGGTCTGTGATTGGATTGTTTATGTTGGCAACAGCACTAAAGGCTCTAAATCCAGGAACTAGGACTAGATTAGGTAGCAAGTATTATGTGAATAAAGAATAAAAAGTAAATCCCTGCTTTGACAAGTTTACAGTCTAAATGCATATTTGTCATAAGAAGTACATTGTTAATTTCGTAAATGCAATTCTCAATGCCACAGTTCCCAAACTGTCAAGTGCCTATCCTGTACAAACAGTGGTTTTCTCACCCTGACACTCCACCTTCAATAGCCACAAAACGTAGGGGATTTGGCTGGTGCTGAAGGGTATGGAGGGAAAAAATCTGATCATTATTATTATTCATGAATGGGACAACTCAGTACAGTATATTGGTAATCCTGCACCAACAGGGAGTTTGAAAGTACTGAAAAAATAAGAGAATAGCATCAATCATTAATCTGGAAGCTTGGCCAGTGAACGAAGCAAGGAACCTTCAGGACAACTTTAAAAGTAATTATTATTCATTAACATGCTTATTCCAGTTTAATAAGCTTGCTTATTTGACCCTGACTTCAGTTTCTTTAATTGCTTTCATTAAGTCACAAATAAGGTGTAAATGTTTAAGTAAATTAGGAACTTTCCACTTCTTTGTCCAATCTAGTTATTAAGAATATGTGTACTCAGGCATGTATTAGTGCCATCAATATTGCCTTGCTGCCTGGTTTATTTGGAAAAAAAAAAAAGTATAAGAGGTATTCTTAGATAAGGATTTACATCCAAATGAAGGTGAAATGTCTCTCGGGTTGTTTTCTTGTTTAGTATAATTTTAATTGACTCACTGGTTTGGACTGTAGCCAGGTTAGATTTGGGTCATTGCCTATTTAGAGTGTTTTCAAAATAGACAGTGCAGGTGTTGACTTGTGTGTACGCTTATAAATGTTTCCTGTGGGCTTCTGCTATGTGCAGTTGTGCAGTACGGGAGAATTCAGATTGCCATTGTAACAATCTTACAGATTTTATTTAGCACTACTGCAAGGAAGGAGTTCCTTGTCCTGTATATAGTAGGATTGTAGATACAGTGATAGAGCTTTGAGATACCAAGACTGATTTGGCTGTGTTGCATGGTTTGTGGTCATGCAGTCTTAACAGTTTGAAATTAGGACAGACTGTTTTCTAAACTTATCTCTGGAGGCAAAAAAAAAAAAACAAAACCAAAATCAAACAAAAAAAAAACCCAAAACCCAAAGAAGAAAACACCAAGACAGTACAACAGCACTGCAGCAGGATCCTGATCTAGGACAAGGTCCTCTGTTGCTACTCATCAACAGTTAAATTTCACCATAGAAAAAAAAAATGAAATGACCCACATTATATATTACACTCTACAGAAAATAGTTGTGTTATTTTATTTTGAGTTTATTGATAATGGAAAGACAGCTGTGAGGTAAGAAAGCAGACAGCTCCTGCTCTGAACGACTCACACCTTAAATGAATAATTGTGCAAGCATAAGGAGGATGGGAGGAGGAGGAGGGTGACACTGAATTTGTGCACCCACCGTCTCAGTATGTGAAGGTGCTTTGTAACTCAGTACTTCTTAGTGCTGAAAGTTTTCAAGGTATTGAACTATTCGGAAGGTCTCTTCTTCACCTCTGCCACCTGTGAGTTTAACTCTCTACCAGGCTGGTGTCCTACGTGTCAACAGCTGACTTGGAGCATGTCACACCATGGGAGATAGCAGCATCTTTCTGTGTCTCCCAAGCTGAGACGAGATAGATGGCTTGGAAAGGTTTCACTGAGGAGAGGTCTCTGCACCCTTCCTTCCAGCAAGGCTTCACCTGCGGTGCTGCTCAGTCTTCTCCAAGACGTTCAGGCCTCTCCATTTCCTATCTTTGGCCTGCAGGTTTCTGCACTTTTCAAGCTCCTGTTCACCCATGAAGATGCGGTGGGTTTTGGGGGCAGGAACCCCCTTCCCTTCAGCTCTTCACATGTGGATCGTTGCTACCACTTTTTCTGGCTTCCAGGTGTCCCAGCTAGCAAAACAGGGTGAACCTTAGTCCAAGCAGCTTGTGTAGCATGAAACAACTGGCAATGGAGAAACCAACGCCCAAGAGAAATCTAACAGGACTGCAGAGGGTGTTTGCACGTATGGCTGGAGCTGAAGGCATGAGCCACTGCGGTGCCAGGGGGGAGCTGAGCCGGCCGGCAACGCTCACTGAGCAGCAGCTGCGGCACCGGGAAACCGCCATCACACGGTGCAGGGTAGAAGCGCATCATCTATAAACCATTTTGCGGTTTAAGGGATGTATATTTGTAGGCAGCAGTGCGGTAGTCAGGTGTGCCATCAGACCTGTCGGTAACAACTTTCTTAAGCTCCGGTGGAGATCAGGACAAAACCAGCAGCGGAGAGTTGGCGCACCAGAGTTGTCATTCGTTTTCTCTGTAAGTCATCTAATTACTGATAATTAGAGGATATGTTGACTCCTTTGCCTCTGCTTTGAAGTTAATGATTATTTGAAAAGGTAATAAAGTGACCCCTGAGTGAGGCGGTGCTGGCTGCTCTGAACGGGGGGCTGCCACGGTGGGAATCGTGCACCCAGCTGTAGGTTTAGGATTGCACATCTATCTTTGCTGCAGGTTTAATGTAATTTAAAATAAACAGGAAGATTGAAGGGCATGGGACAAAGGCAAAAGTGCAATGGAAAACTGGATGTCATTTAACTGAAAAGTCCTCTGTTAGAAAGTGTGCAGTCTTTGATGTCTTGGTTGTTTAGATCACATAGCATTGAAAGTAGGATTTAAAAACATGTTCATCTTATACATCGTATCTCCACCATTGCAAGCATTTCAAGTTGCAGTCAGTTAAGGAGCTTTTAATGATAATGACCCAATTATTTTTAAGACTTGGTAGTAAACATATCATGTCGATATTTTAAGGGTTTAAATTAATGATTTCAGTTTTACAACTTGGTAAAAGCTGCTATAAGAAATAAGCATGCCGTATGAAATTCCGTTGGCCAGGCACCCTTTAATCATACCCTATTCTTGTTACCAACAGGAAGCATTAATTAAAATTGGAAGCCCGTGAGTAATTATTTCTTTCCTTGCAGTTTTCTCTGAATGGCATTATTACATTCAAATCCTGCGTGAAGGTCATGGTTAAGGTGGTTTAAACATCAGCGAATAGTTTTCAGTCTTTCAGAGGTGAGGAACCACAAACTGGTGTTTTCCTATACAGGATGCTGTCACAGTTGCACTATTCTTTATTTTCTTTAATTTGATTATTAGAGTTTCTCATTACTTCCTTAAAAGGGGAGGAGAGGATTAAAACGGATATTTTATAATTAGTGTAAGATGACCACAGACTCTGCTAATAGTCTTTCGGGGGTGATAGTGATTCTGGGCAGGTGATATTACAGAGATCATCTCCTCTGTAATAATTGCCCATAAGCCACGTGCCCAGTAGTAATAATACTCTGAAGTAGTTTATCCCTTTTTTTGAGTTTTGAGGAGCAAGCAGCTCTATTCATTGCAGGGTTCAGACTCCACCACTGCTCCTAGCTGCCTGGCATGACAGCCCAAGAAAGTCCTGAGCCTCAGTCAGACCTGTAAGATGCTGTCTTGAACCAGGTGGGCTTGCAGCTCCTTAAAACAGCTGCAGTTTCTCTTTCAGGCAAAGGTTCAAGAGAAGGGGCTAAAGAACTAAGAACGAGTTCATCTAAATTGTCCTCCTCTTGTCCTCTTGTGTGCAGTTCTTTTTGCTGCAGTACAACGCTGTTGAAACGGAGGTACCCGACACGGTGTGAATGAGAGAGGGCTGTGCTAGCTACATGGAAAAAGAAGTCTGCGCTTGTGCGCTTGTTTATTTTATTTTGTAAGGGAGGCTGAGCTCTTGTTTGGTGTTTTCTGGATAGCATAGTGTTTTCTAGAAAACAAAACAAACAAGCAAAAAACCCCAGCGAGTCATGATGAAGCCTGTAACTTTAAATTTCATCTTGCAGAGCAAAGACTTTGTCAGTCTTTTTCTGCTTTCCTTTGCTCTGAGTTTTCATGCCAGATGAGCCAAGGCTGATTACTCCTGGGATCAAGTATCCAGCTTGTACCGTGCACAGGTGAATGCTGACAGAGCTGAGCTCTCTCGCAATAAAGACTTAAAAGTGAACTGTGCAGAGCTGGTGGCCTGAACGCCCTTCCCCTGGAGTCTGGTGTTCCTCTTCTCAGGCTGGTTAGTGGACAGCTAAAGCATGTGTGTATCCCTGCAACTTTGTAGCCTTAGCACTAGAAAAAAATTCGGTTGCTTCTAAAGAAGCATAGTACACCTAACCCAGATCTTTGCAAGTATGTAAAAGAAGAAACTGTTTTCATTGGCAGTTTTCTATTTCCTACAATATTTTAGTATGCTAATCATATACATGTATTTTATCTCTGATTTAGAATATTAAGCAGAATACTATCTTTCTCCTTACATTTTCTGCAATATATGGTGTGATATACATTATATAATAATGTGCTATATAATGCACACAACATACAGTTATATATGTGTGTGTGTGTGTGTGTCCATTCATACATATTCTTAATTTAGAAAACCCTGCTCCTGCAGTGAGTTTTGGTGTAATTTCAGTACCTCGTTGACAAGGACAGGGTATAAGTTGTGTGTAAAATCATATACTTGTAACAAGCTAATGGCAGGATCGCAGCTTAGTCCCATTAGTAATGTCCGCAGTACGTACTCTGTAATTGCTTTAATTGGTCTATCTCCCAACTTCCCTGAGCAGAAAATGCCACTGAAAGGCTGCCATAATACATAGTAAATATATTCCAGTCCATGCTTCTAAATGGGTAGGCATCCTCCACCACTCTGTTTTAGTCATTGAGCGGCAATCTGAAATTTCAACTGTCGTCAAAAACAACAAGGTGACAAACTTTGGGGTTTTGTTTTGGGATTTTTTTGAAAATGCCTGTTTGTAGATTCTGGTTTGGCCTTGATGACCACCTCTCAGTGGTACCCTAGGAGTGATGAATACATTCTTAATGATGGCACCCATCAATATATAAGCTAGAGACATTTTTATTTACATTTAAAAAAAAAGGGTTTATATAAGTATCCATGGATAATAACTTTGAAATACCAGAGGGGAACTAAATAATTCTATGACTGATTTGGCAAGAAAGGATGCAAACTCATTTCAAGAGCTCCGGGCTATTTTGGGATCCACTGAATTTCCTGTCTTCCTTTTAGTATTAGTTATCCATCCATAACTTGTTGGTCCTGGCAGGCGCTATTTCCATTGCAGGAGCTGTCTCCAATGGATGCTTTCCTTCCCCTATATGCCGGATGAGTAGAGAGTGAATCAGGTTTTGTTTTGGCAACAGAGATTTTGTAGCAGTGTTAATTGATAACAGTCATTGTGCTTTTAGGGATGTGGAGGTGGCATATGAATTCCTGAATTTTCTGCAAGAGAAGAGAAAGCACTGTGTGCATTCACACACACGAGGAGTATATTCCCCAACAAACATTTGTCCTAATGTTTAAATTTCCCAATTTTCTTTGCTTACAAGTGCATTAATCAAGTACCACACCAAAAAAAACATTTTGATTTGTCAGTACCTTGCAGATTTTGAGCCCATATATGAACAACTTGATAAATCTTTGGTTAATTACTGTTGCATGTTTTAAATTTTTGGTATACTGGACATGTTACATCATTGCAGAGCAGAATGCCATGCGTGTATGCATTTAGCACTATTAGGACTGGCTTGGGTCCGCTGTGTGTAGGATGAAACACAAGCAAAGTCATTTGTTTGTGGTGTAGAGGTGATTCGAGAAGTGGGATTTTCTTGCAGGGGTTTTAACCAAAGACATGGAGACCTTTGTTCTGCAGGACCTCTCTGTTGTTAGATAGGTTGGGCTAGCTTTCATTGACCCACAGGTTCGTGAGCCTTCAATAAATGTTGATGAAGTGATACGTTTTTTCCTCTCTTGTTGTAACTTGCAGCTATTTGCTCCAAATGAATGTTTTTGCTCCATCCTGTGTTTTACATTAGAACATTTTAGGAACTCTGCTTTTAACATAAAGCATGATTTAAGTTCAAAGATTTTTTGCACTTGCATGTAGAGCTGATGTTGAACACATTCCACAAACTTTATAGAGGTTTTGTTAACAACATCAATTCTTTGGATCGTGTTCAATTTGTCAATAATTAAGATAGATGGCCTTAGAAGGTTTTCAGTAGGGCTTGTGCTGTACTGTTCTTCTAAATAAAATTGCCCATTTTGTTTTTGTAGAGTCCCATCTACTGTTACCAGCATGGTAGGAAAAGGGGCCAAGGCAAGTGTGTCAGAGACCCCCTTATGTCCAGCTCTTTCTGTTTTGAGTATTGTAAATAGGTCTGAATTTATTTCTTGAGATCTTTGCAGAACTCTTTCTGCAGAGCTCTGAAAACGTATTTTCTATTGCGACACCTGACCGTAACGTTGAAGTGAAGGAAAATGGCTTTCAAGGTGATTCTTAGTGAAGTTATTGAATGTTTGCTTTTCTACTCTGCGCAGTCAGTGTATCACCAGCAACATCTGGCAGAGTTAACTGATGTGTCAACAGACTAACAGGACCTGCTTGAGCAGTGTTTGCTGGATTTTTTCTAAAGTGCTTAAGAACTGCAAGAAAAAGGCCTCAGTATCCGAGTGATCTTTTCGGATACTAAATATCTGCCCAACTTGCGTCTGTCCTTTGGGATTGTTCAGTTACAACATGTCCCTCAGCAGTCTTGGACAAGTCCTTTGACTGCCAAAAAACTATGGTATATCTGTGTAAATTCCCAAGGCGATACCAACATCCTTATTCACTAATATTTCACCTTAATTCAAGGTTTGGCCAGGAGATGGAATTGCCCTTTGCATGCAGATCTGGGCAACTTATAGAAGAATATCCACGAAGATACGTCCTGTAGTGAGACCAGCTGAAACTTGCATCTTCTGTATTATCCTGTATGTTTGGAAAAATTTTTTGAGAATGTAGGTGCAGAACAAATAAGTGATGCACTTCAAGCAGGTCTTTTTTTTTTTTTTTTTTTAAATGGCACAAAACCTTTCCAACACCCTGTGGACTGGTAGTAACTGAAGTACAAAGAAAATTGACACTATGGCATTCAGCTTTCGTCTTTGTGACCATCTTGAAAAGATACCCTTGTGGCAAGTCAATCTTGTATAGAAAGAAAATTCTGCTGTGCAGCTGAAACTTGCCTGATTTAGATTTTGCAGCTCAGATTGTAACAGTTCCTCTCTCCTCCATGACTGAGAGGTAGGGACATGGAATAAGTATGTGGCTATCACACAGAGTTAGTGCTATTCAGTGGGAGAAAAAGTAGGGTTGTTATCACATTGCACGAATGGTTAGTAGTTGATTTCTATACTCCTGTTACTATGTTTTAAATACTGTTGCCACTGTGACTGTGGGTTGGTCATAGCTCACAATGATTTTGGTGGTTTGGAATCAAAACCTGTCTTCTATTGCTGTCTTTTTTGAACTTGTTTTGGAATTTGCTCCTAGTACTGAATTCAGAATTGTCCCATAATGACCAAACCAGTAATATCTGATTTTGCAAAGGTGACACATCCATGCAGAGTGATCTATTCTCCAGTAAATGAGAGAATGGGGTTTCTGACTGATGGACTACGTTCTCACATCAGATATCTTTTGTATACTTTTGTTACAAGAATCTGTTGCGCTCTGAAAATCTCTTCAGTAAGAAGAGTCTTTTGCCCTAGACACGGGCAGATTCTTCCTTTCTCTGGTTTCTCATCAGCCTGTGCAGTGGTAGCAGGACCAAGTACCCTGTTATCAGTAGAAGAGCGTGAGGCTGAGGGATGTTGGCTTTCAGTACAGGTCTTTTTCCACTGCAAGGAACTTCACTGTGTGTATTTCTGTTGTGAGAGCATGACCAGCACAGAGCGGTGATTCGGGCAGTTACAAGCTGGCACATTGAGGAGACCCGTGAGTACCTGCTGGGCCTGAGGAGCAGACTGATCGCCAGCTGTGTTTTCCTGAAAGGGCTTGGACAGGTTCCATGTTTTGAGCAAGACAGACAGAACTCATACAGCCAAGAGCAGTCCTTGAGACACTTTTTAAGTGTCCTCTCCATTCATGTTTAATTACACCTCTAGCAGGGTAAAACTTTCCTCAAGTTTTATTTCCTCAAGTTTTAAAAGTCCCTGGCCCATGCTTGGACTCATGCAGCTTAAGGGATATGACACTACTTCAGACTTGCTACTGTTTGTCTTCTAATCCTTCAAACAATCTTTCTCTTTTAATCCTTCAAACAAACATATTTTCAAAAGACTTTTTTTGTTTATAGTCAGCTGCTAGAACGATTTGGCATCTGTGCTTATTTGCATCACCTACCGAGAGAGCAGAAACTGAGAAACAAATGCAAGTCTAGTCCAGCATGTCCAGAGATGAGGTCCTGGGTGATTACTACTTTTCCCCTAAACTCCCATCTGTCTTTGTAGAATCTAGTGCTAATTAATGTAATTTCTGCAGGCAGTGTAAAGCTCTGATGGTGAGAGGGAAGTGATTTTTTTGGGAGGTTCTTTTAAAAAAAAAAAAAGTAGTAGTATATGTTTTTTGCAGAAAATCATTCTAATAATAAAACCAGGGCCTCAGAAGTTTACTATCTTGAAATATATAAGTACTAGTGAGACAAACATCCCAGATACATATATGATGAAAATTGTCAGCTGCAGATGCTAGAATTTTTTGCAAATCCTGTCTGCAGCTGCTGTGGGCAGAGCTCAGGTAAGTCAGCCTGCGAGCCGCTCTCATTTCTGCAGGTGATCCAAAGTATCTGAAAGCTTCACCATGAGTCTAGGATGGCTTAGCAGGCTCCTGGTACCCAGTGCTTGTCCCATACTGTTCTTCTGGGCTGTGCAGAAAGATGAGAGATGCAGAAGCTGGTCTGTGTGTAGTCTCTGTGTCATCATCAGCTGCCCTTTTGCCCTGGGGGAGCTCTCTGAGGCCCCTACACGTTTCCATTCCAAGCTGAAGATTTTTTAGTTCAGATTCCTCCAGCTGTGCCTTGCAAGATGCCTACCGTGAGCCCCAGTCTGGCTTTTCCTTTTCAGAGGCAGTGGTCACTGGGAAGGACTGGAGGATGTCCTTGGCGCACATGAGTCCCTGAAGACCTTTCAGCTGGGTCTGGTGCAGACTCACGTTTGAGTCCGTTTCAGATGTTCCAGAAGTGTTTTTAACCACGGACCTAGCCACCATGTGGCTCACCCTGATTGATCACTTTCAAAGCCTCATCCAATCGTTCTCCCTAAATTATATCGTAACACAAAACAAGTATCTCCACACTGGACATTTCCCACTGTGCCCTGCTGTGTGTCTGTGACTGTTCAGAAATACGCGCCCCGTGTACCAGTTAGGCATCTTCACACCTCGCAGGTTTATCTCCCTCAGGCTGGACATGGTTAACTTTACTTCTTTTCCATTTGGAAAGGTCCTGGTTGTATGCTGAAAGTTTAACCTTGCCTTCAAAAAGAAAATACTTAAATTACTGCCCTCATTCATAATCATATAGTTAACAACTACGCAGCTAAATAACATTGGCCCACATTCTCAGCAGGGCTTAATTAATGCAAGTCTCTCAAGCTCATACTTGAAAGTCAATGGAGATAATCTGGTGTATAACAACCATGGATCTGGCTCATTTTTCACGTGCTGTGAGCGCTGCGAAACATGTTCCTACAAACCTCTGCTTTGCCACAGAATTTGCTTGTGACTTTGAAAAAATGAGATTTTAGAACTTCCTTATGTTTAAAATTATGTGAATAGAAATCCCTTTCTCTCCCCTCATCTGTTTTTTCTTGCTTGACAGTGAATTATGGCAGAACAAGTTTTATTATACAGTAGTACATTGTATCACAATTAGGGTCTGTGACAGAGCATTAAATGTTACTATTCTATGTAATTTTCAGTTAAGCAACAGTTCTTGCTTCTCAGTTGCTTTTCATGCTGATCCTCTGTCCATATATATGTGTAAGTGCTTCATTTCACGTTGCACAGATAAGTAATTTTAAATTTCCTAATAATTTGAGCATGTGTGTCTGTGTGCATGCCACCTTAACACAGAAACAACAATGTAAGTTATATGTATTATCTAAGACTGATTTTTTATTGAACAGAAGTTTGAGGGGGGGGGTGATCTGTCTTCTGAGTGGCACATTTGAATGTGACTCCGCTATATTCTCACCAATGTAAAGCCTAGGTGGAATTTTATTGGCTTGATATGTTCATTGCAAATGCAAGTTTCAAATACATACAGAAATTATTATACCAAAAAGCAGTAAACATTTCTATTTGCAATTGATCAGTTTTTTAATTATCGTAGCCATATATAACATATTAGTGAAGTAAAAAAGCTTTGATGGCATGAGTTTGGGAAGCCAGGTTATTCTGTTCTCCCTTTCTTCCCACCCTCATTAAAAAACCCTTCCTTCCTACCTGTGTCCTGTTGACTGAATGTGTAGATGCATCCTACATCTGACATCTTTTTGGTCTTCTGAATCATCAGCGTTGCACATACTGCTCCATGGTCAGCAGGAGGACAGGTTTCTTGCGCCACGTGGTCTTGTCAAGAGAAGTCCAGTGTCCAGCGTTAATGGGGGGGGATAGATGCCCCTGTGCATAGTGATGGCGTCCATGGCACACCCCAGGTGTAAGGCTGTTCTGGATGAGTAGGGTATGGGGTCCCTGGGACACAGTGTACTGCGCAGCAGTCCCATAAGCTACAGCTAGGCAAAATGGCTCCCAGAGCAAAAGGTTTCATCCTTCATACTGTTAAAGCAGCTAAGCAAAATCCTACACAGAAAATAACATGCCCTTTGAGGGATCTCTGGAAGTTTAGAGCACCAGGGAATTCAGACTGGACACGACATGATGTTTTTCCAACCTGTCAGCCCCTTGTGGTTAAACATACATTAAATTACTGTGACTCCTGTCAGAGTGACCTTTGTCACAGCCCTTTGTCATTTTACAGTATAAAGCCGTTCCATGTAGGGACTTCAGAAGGTCCTGCATGGCAGCAAAAGTTGGAGTGCTGACTTAACCTGAGAGGCACACAGGATAAGTGGAGGTAACGCAGAAAGATACTGGTTCTGCAGTGGGATCGCTGTCATTGAACAAGCTCCTAAGAGGGTGATTTAGGAAGCATTTGGATGGCCGTGGGCCCTTTCTTTGGGAAGGCGTGCATGCATGGTAGCAGCTGGTATGTTCGTCCCCATTTGTTTACCGAATTCCATCTTGAGTGGTGTTTGTTCCTGAAGTATTGGTATAGTTTTGCTGATGTCATTGTGTCTGCTTTGCTCTACCCTCGGGGCACCTGTGTTTCAGTATCGGATGAAATAATCTTCACAGGCTTGTATTTACAGGCTCATATAGAGGTGACTGGACTCAGGTCCATGGAAGATGCTTTGTAAATTTATCAGTATTATCAGGAAAGAAGTGTATGTCCACAGGATTTTTTTTTTACAAATCTTTCTCATATACCAGTTTTACTGCAAATGTGTTTATTTTTTGAGATTTAAAAGTTTTCCTACTAAAACTACTTCCTACTTTTTTCCTTTCCCACAGCTAACCTCCCTTGTTCAATAAAAGCAGAGAGGCAGAAGTGAAAAAGAAGCATGGGGAGGCAGAAAGACCTTAATTTTCAATACCAAAAAACCCTGAAATTCTCTTTAAGTTTTTCAAAAATCTTTTTTGAAAGGAGGGCTGCTTAGAAGGGAACAAACATGAAATATTTTTTATCTCATGTTCCATGTAGAAAAAGAATAATTTTCTAGTATATTTTCAACATATTTTTAATCATCCCTAGTAGAAAATTTCCTCAATGTATCAAATCATGTCTGAAGTTGATGTTTTAAAATACTGTTTCTGGTCTTGTACTCACAGTCATAGTCTGAAGTTATTTAAATGTTACAAAGTCCTGCTAGTGACCTTGGAACAAGAATATTGTGTATAGACTGACATAACAGCGTTATGATGATTTATGCCATTAAATATGGTACAGGTTGAGAAAGTTGTGTGTGTTTTCATAGCAGCCCTAGGCTTCCTTGCATCTACTATCTTGTAGAGCTCAGGATTGTCCATGGCTTTGAATATGTAACCAACCCATTTTGTGCTCACATTGGTTTCTGCTGGTCTGAAATAGAGGGTAACCTGTGGCACAGTTCATTAATTTTGTGAGTTTTTGGCAAAAAGAAAATGGAAATATTATTCTGACAATGAAAATGTTTTATTGCAAATGAAAGATGAACCTTTTCATAAAGAATTAATGCTTGGGTGAAATTGTTTTAGACTACACGATGAGCAAAATTTTCACTTTTTCACTTTTTTTTTCCCTTTTGCAGGTCAGTGAATCTGCTTCCCCTCTCAGACATAAACTCATGGTGGAGTATTTAATAAACTTAATAAACCCCCCTGCAGAGCTCAGATTTTGTGAGGAAAAAATGGTGAGATGACTGCTCCTCTGGGCTGCAGCTTTGCAGCAATAGTTGATATTCGCTATTCACTCCAAGAAGGAACTGATAGTGAAGTCTCATCTCAGGCCATTATCAAAAAAATTATCAGTCCTGGTGCCACTGCCGCACTTTCAGGAACCAAAGCAGACTTCTCCACAATCATCGGGTTCCTGCTAAAAGTTATGGACCCACTCAAAAAAGACATCTGCAGCCTTCTTAGCTGCTTGCTGCGGGAAGCTGTAGAGCCGCTCGTTCCTGTGTGCAGCTGGTTCACCTCTCAGGCTGAGTCTGCCCCCATCCAACCCACAGCAGTCATTCCCGTTTTGCAGAGTTGAGGCTTAAAACTGATGTCCCTGGTCCAAAAAAAGCACCAAAGTGGTAGCAGGATTTTTGAGCCTGCCTTGAACATACCTGGGTATGTTAAGGACAGCCAAGATGTCGGGACTAGCTTTTTTGTCAACGTTCTGCAGGAGTTCAGGAGGTGTGTGGGTGAATTCATGCAACTTGCACTCCTCTAATGAAAATTGCAGCATCCACGATGAGAAAGCAAATCCCTCATCAGGACTTGGTATTCCTGAAATCGATGTGCAGCTCGGTATACTTGCAGTGCCTGTCTGTGAGAACGTGATATGGTTCACCTTTCTGGTCAGGTCTACTGTCTGTACTCAAACAGGCAGCGTGAAGTTGTGTTATTGCACAACAGATGGGGTCCTGGAGCTGTCTCAGAAATCAGGAGGGGTTAAGGGTGTGTCGTGGTTTAGCCCCAGTCGGCAACCAAGCACTACACAGCCGCTCACTCACCCTCCCACCCCCGGTGGGATGGGGGAGAGAATCGGAAGGGCAAGAGTAAGAAAACTCACGGGTTGAGATAAGAACAGTTTAATAATTGAAATAAAAAATAAGAATAATAGTAATAAAAATTTTAATGAAAAGGAGAAANGAAGTTCATGGGAAGCTGAAAAAGAAAGTCCTTGACTAGGGTAAGCACTACTTAGCAACAACTAAAACATCAGTGTGTTATCAGCATTCTTCTCATCCTAAATCCAAAACACAGCACTATGCCAGCTACTAGGAAGAAAAGTAACTCTAACCCAGCTGAAACCAGGACAGGGTGAGAAAGAAAATAAGGTAAATCTGACTGGAGTAGGAAGAGATGGAAAGACTAGAGGTGAAGATGGAAAGATAAATGGAACAAGAACTTGGAGCTCTTTGATTACAGTAATTTTATTTTACAGAACACAGGTATTAAAAGGTAGGAAAATTGCATACAAGATGTTACTTCTTGTGTGTATGTGGAAGGTGGGGGACTTAGGTAGTAAGAAAAATAATGTGCCAATGGCGATGCTGGGGACCGCAACGCACGTAGACTTGGCAATGGGGTAGATTTGAGAAAACTCATTCAGATGTGAGGTGCTCATGCCCTGATAGCTGGAGGAAGAAAGGATGCTCTTAAGTTTGATTTATATTACATGAGTTCTTTTGAAATATTTCTAATGCCTTGGGCCTGGTTTCCTGAACGTGCGGACATGCACATTTCTGTGTGGGAACCTTGCTTGCTTGTTTGTTTAATTTCCTCACTCTCTTATTTTTCCACAATTTCTTTTACCATCCCCATTCCTCCTCTATTGCCGTGTGGCCAAGGTGCTCTACTCTCCTAAGTCTGTATGGTTGAATGCCCTGCACAATCTTCCTGCAATCTTTTCACGGAGCTCGCATTTGAAAACTGAACACAGGGGAGCATTTTAAAGGGAAAAAAATAAATGTGGTGGAGGTGGAAGCTTTTCTTAAAATCTTTCTTTTAATAGAAAGCAAACAAATAAGAAACCAAGCCATAGGAAGTCTGTCCGTAATGGGAGTCGAATGTGGTCACATATGGCTAGGCAGGCTGGCCCTTTCTTTTAAATGTTTTTTCTCACTTTTTAACAGCCTGGAACTGGAACCTGGCTTTTAACCAGAATCCTGTGTTAGAAATGGTCTTTTAAAAGCAATGTCGTGTGCAGGAAGAACTTGCGATAGATTAGTTGTTGGGAAAAATAAGTGACTGAGTGCAGCTTTTAAAAGCTCCACTTTGAAAGGAAGTAAAGGCTAAGGAGAGGAAGTGCCAAAGGGATAAAAAGCAAAGTTTTTCTTGCTGCCTTCCATTATATCTGACATTTTATCCTATTTTAAGAGTTTGCCTCTTTCTGACTTGTCAGTATCTGTGTTCAATCATTACTTGTCAACACAGTTTTATTTAATATGAATAAATATGCCATAATTAGCTAAAATATGAGTCTTGTAATTACAGGTGTAGAGTTGCTTTATTTGCTAAGACTTTGTGCCCAGGGAAAATGACACAACATACCAAGAAGGCTTGAAATCTGGAATCTAAATTTAGCAGTCTGATTATTTAACCATGGTGAGGGTATTTTGACTTAGTCCCAGTATTCTTTGACAATTTGGGTGTTTCCAGCATAAGCCAAAGATGAAGATGCATTTAACTGTGTTTTTTATTGCAGGCATTTTGAAGAGCCGTTGCTTCTGTTTGCATATGATTCCCTCAGAGAAACTTATCTTTGCAACTGGATTATTTTGCCCTGCTGCTGGGATGTTTTTACCTGGAGCAGTGTTCCTAATACAGTAGAAATCAACTGACACTCATGCTTGAGGAAAGAGACTCCTTGATGTATTTTATTCCTTGATGTCATTTGCCCAGAATGATATAGAAATTCTATATAGAAGTTTCCATTCCAAAGTGCTTTAGCCTATTTTAAAGCATTCAAGTGGTCTTATTCACAGCATTATGGTCAAGACTTCCCTTAAAAATTGTTCTGGAGTTTTTATGATTGCAATTTAGAAATAAAATGATCCTTTGTTAGCATGTAAAATAATAATACTGGAAACACTATTTCCACATGTACTTCAGATAGCAAGAATATATTTAATGGTTGTTAGAAATTGGTTAGTGTCTCGGTACTGCAATTTTAAGAAAAACTGTCAATTTCATCTAAAGGATTTATGTGATTTTCCCTTTTTCAAAATATAAGGGGAAAAAATGTATTAAAAATCATTGCTATTCTTGTGCTTAAGAAAGTGAACAGTTCCTCAAAATATAAATTCATAGACCTCTGGCTAATCTTAGAGCATGTAAGTCCCAAGATATGGTTTGAAATCCTTGGCTGGAAGGCATCGTGAAGGAGAAAATCCTTATTATCGAGAACTTCAGCTGTTCATCCTCTGAATAACACCTCTGCTGTCTCTCACATTAAAAGAACTAGCCTAGCTCAATGAAATTATTAGGTGAAGGCTCAAAGCAAGTGAAGGGACATAGGTGCTTTTTGGTACATGGCAGAGTGCGACTCTGGAAGTCATTGCCATAGTTTCCCCTGGCTGTCAGGAGTTTGCATGGATTTGAAAAATGGTTAGACACATGAATGAGAAGAAAGTCCAATAAAGCAAAATGCAAGGAGTACGTGTGCCAAGCATTCTTGTATTTTTTTCCTGGGGGAACCAACGTCTTCATCAGTGAACCAGTAACAGGGAGCGTGCAGTTGATTTCCATGGTTTTGGATGGTACAAAGCTCTTTTGGATAGTCAGATGTGCCAGTGGCAAACATCTCCAAAAGTGGCTCACAAAATGGAGTGGGTAAAAAGATGACAGACAAGGTTCAGTGTATGGTGACGCTCATAGGGTAAATAATCTAGATGGTGCCTCTGTGCTAGGGTGGGAAGTGGTGGTTGCAGCTCAGGAGTGGTCACTGAGAGGTCTCTGAAGTCACCAGCTCGATGTGCGGTGGCAGGCAACAAAGCCAACGAAATATTGCGCATAATCAGAAACACTGTCCATAATCAAGAAGGATAATGAGAATAAGACAGAGGGTGCCATTTTTTCCCCACTGATGCACCCACGTGTGAGCACTGTGTGCAGTCCTGGTCTCTGCACCTGAGTAAGGCTGTAGCAGACGTAGAGAAGGTGCGGAGACGAGCAGCTAACACGCTGGAGGGGATGGGGCTGGCTGACGAGAACAGACTGAAACGGCTGCCACTCTTCCTTTTGGAAGAACCACCTTGTTGATAATTTTGAGTGTTACCATGTGTGGGTGTGTTTGTGTTACTAATGTTAGAGCCCTGAAAGCTCTTCTGACTGTGGTCATTCTTTGTTTCCTTCATCTCTAACACACCTGTGAGAGAATGCATTTATGTTTTTAACTTTTCCTCAGTGTTCAATGAGATTTGTTACTTCATAATTTAGTAGCGATGTCAAATAACTAACAGTTAGTATTTGGACTGCCAGGCAAAGCCCTAAACGGTCCTATAGAAAGAAAAATGTTGATCATAATTATTGTAATTGATTTCCAAATTAGGATTGGGGTTTTAACTTGCAAGGTCCTATGCCAAAAAAATTTGCAAGAAACAGGCTCAGCCCTGAAGAGTTTACAGTGCAATAAGCAAGAAAAGGTACAAATAAAAAGGGAAGGAAATCAGTGTAGATATCTTATGACTCTGAAGCTGTTTCCTGTTTGTGGACTGGATCTTCTGTCCTCCAGTCTTCGTGCATACTGTAGTGGAAATGAGACCCCTTAGAACTCCTCCTCCCCTGACCATTCTCCATGCTCTCTTGAAAACCCATCCAAAGCTTTCATTTCACAAAGATTTCTTACAGAACTCATTTTTTATGCACGTTAATACACAGATTTCAATGGCACATGCATGAATTACACACATACTTGGAATAAAGAATGAGAAAAGAAATTACTAATCCATCAATGGTTCTAGACTTTACAAGTACATATCGTGCTACTGAAGCTTCTGATATCAAGTGCAAAGGGAACATCTGCAAGTTAAGCCCCTGAGCAAGACGGGAATAAACCTCACCTTGCAAAAGGGAACGAGTCAGAGGAGCTGGTGGTTTCTTCCTCTTGGGCTGATATTCACCCTTCGCTAGGACATCAGTTCTTCTCCAGGAAACATTCCCTTTCCAGATCTCTGAATCCCATGTATTTTACAACACTTTGATCCACTCTGTAATTAAGAGCTCCTCCTTTTAATTTAGTTTTGTCTTCTAGGGGGTTTCTGTAAACTAATAACTTAGATTCCACACCAGCTTCCCAGGTCTTCCTTCTGCTTATGCTGTGTATGCGGCAGGTGAGCAGTGATCAGTTTTATTACCGCAGAGTAGAAGAATACCCCAAAGACAAATGGAGTAGCTAACATTGTAATCATAAATCAAGCTCTTAATTGTTTGTAGGACATTTTGGAGTAATAACTTCATTAGAAAACTAAAATGTAATTTATAGTTTTGCCGCTTTCATTTTATTTACTACTCTTTTTCTAGTACACTAATCTAAGTTTTATGAAAATCCGTTCAAAGTGCCTTGGGAATCATTTACGATTTCGTAAGGCTCTGGTTTTGCCTGAGAGAAAACAAACGTAGCTTTCAGTTAAACATGAGAGCGCCAGCTGTTTTTCCCCCAGAATTTTTATTTCCATAATACTTGCCTTTGGAGATAATTTTACAACAAGAAACATATAATATGTGGAAATACTTAAGAATAGGCTTACAACAATTCTATTACTGTAAATACAAAGACTAGCCTTCATGCCTCAGTACCTGCTCCAGAGGTCTGATGTGTTGGGAAAAAAAAGAGAAGAGAGATCTAGGAAGCAGCCCAGCCTCCCAACGCCAGCTTCGCCATCTTGGGGGCCATTGCCTGGAAGCCAATTTGTTTTTTGCCAGGACAGAGTTTTCTGGGCTGTTACTTTAATAAAAGGCCTGATCTGATTTCTTACTTTTCCCAGAGCATCTCTGCTGGAGCTTGATGGCTACTCCTGTGCACGTGCTTTTGGCTTAGTGGTGGGACATTTAAGTAGTGCAGCCGCTGACTGGGAATATCTTGTGTCTTCCTTCTTAGAGGAGCAGACATCATTGCAACCTCCATTATATGAATTTCAGCTGCTTAGATTGTGAGCTTGCGCTGACTAAAACCAGCGGTCTCTAAATGAGCCCTGATTTCTTTTGAAGGTTTGTCTGTATCCTGCTGCCTAACCAGGACAAACTGTTGCGTCTTCCTAGCCAAAATAGCCTGCCCTCTGATGTTACAGTTCATGGATAAATACGCAAACCAGATCCATTGATATCTCTTCAAAAGCTGGAGTGGGAATGTCGAAGGAAACATTCAGCCTCTCATCATCACCTTATGTTTCCTTCACTAGACCCTGACCCAGCTGAAATACATTCATGTACATACTGATCTGGCTGCTCTGAGGGGATTGACTCCTTTGCGGTGCTCTTTCCAATTTCACGTGCCTGTGTAATGGAAAGAAAGAGTGTGCACTAATAACATCACAGGAGAAGAGCATTGCAATATTAAATGGTGGTCTTAACTTCACAGCACATGGGAAAATAACTGCTGAATTCAGGCACCAGAAATTAAGAAGTTGAGTATGTGGAAGATTTCTTTTGGGTAGTGCATTTCCTTTTATGTCTGCCCCTGTGAGTGACATGCAATTTCTGTGCTGCTGCACTTCTCTGAGATGAAAGGATTTGTATAACTCACAGGCACAATCTTTGCATTTAACAAAACCGGTTCCAGTATCTTTCATAATTTGTGCGTCTCACTTCAAATCACCTGTCTTCCCATCTCCTCAAAGAGATGATCCCTTAAAATCATTTTGCCAGTCACCATGCCTGCTTTCCTGCCTTTTTCCTTCCTGCTTGCAATCCCACTAATTTGGTTTCTTCCAACACCAGCGGCTTCCTACTGTTTTGCCTTTGCAATGAATCACCCTTCCATCTACGGGTTTCCTGCTCTTCCTACCCCAAAGCATCTCTGTTAGCCAGTTGTTGATTCATGAGCTGTGTAAGGGTGATGCTAAACAGAAACAAGAGGGAATTAACTTCTGATAGTGCTGGATTTACCATTTAGATTTGCTTAGTACCTGGTTGCATTTCTGAATAGCTGTCTTTAGACATGGTCCTAAGTTGAGTATGTGAGATCTCCTCAGGAATGGGGTCTTAAATTTGCAGCTCCAACTTGTTGACAGTTTCTGATCACCAGTATAACAACTACTATTTGGTGCACCCCTTCCTGTCCTGAGTATGTCTATGGTCCAAATTGCTGTGCTATTTTAATGTTTATTCTGTGCAAGACCTCAATAACGTAAGAAAGCGATACGAGCCCCTGTCAGAAATTGGGCCGAAACGTGAGGAGGGCATTTGCGTGATGGTGGAGGGGACAACCTGCAGACCAGGCTCGTGAACAGCCCTGTCTGAAGGAGGTGCGATGACTTGCCCACTGGAGGTGCCTCTTCCTTTCCCTCCGTACACGGGGGCCGCAGATGGCTGGCTTGGACCTGGTCCCTCAGTTTTAGGTGGCAAAGTTGGGTGCCGAGTGACTTATCCCCAAGGCTGTGGCTGTCCAGGAGGAGTGCGCTGGAGTAGGGACCGACGCCAGACCTTCCCCAGGTTGCATTCTGGCTGGCTGTGGGAGCAGAGTTGCTCAGGGTAGCAGGGGCAGGAAGGCTGTGCTCTCACATAAATGTTTTTCTGGTATTTTTGGCTTCCTGAGCAGGTACAAAATACAGTCTTTCCAAAGCAGGCTGTCTCAGTGCTGTGTTTCATAACCACCAGGGGAAAATCATTAAAGGGGAACAAAAGGTAGAATTATTGATTCAGCAGCATGGAGAGCAAAGCATAACCTCTTTTTTGCTCATAAAAATACTATGATTTTTCTCAGTTGCAGAGTAACTTGGGTGCATCTTAAAGTTGATAAAGAGTTTTTTCTTAGGAAAACTTAACATCTCTGTTCTTTACGGGTATGTTCACATAATATTAGTATCACGTTAAAATGACCAGCAATTACAACTGTATTTTTTGTAAATTTTCACACCTGAAGGTAGTAGTAATTCATTAGGACTGGTGAATAAACAGGTTCTTCAGTGTCTGTTCAGATTCCCATGCACTACACCTGTTTTTTAGAAATACAGCTTTTTATTTCAGTAAATGAAGCTAACAATGCACAGCAAAGGATGTTGTTAGAATTCATTATATTTTAAAGTGATGTATGACGTGCCGACAATTATAATTCATTTTTCAGCATAGATCCCTGTCACTTCTATCCCTGTATTAAAGGGTACTATCGATCTATTTTAGGAGGCAGATTTTTCAAAACATTCTAAATAAAAAAAGGTAGAAGGAGGAAGAGAAGGTGGTCAGTCTTCAGTATATATTAAGGAAAGTCCTTTGTGAAACTGTTTTACTATGTTTTAAGTAACAGTTGTGCTGGGATTGGTCTCAGCTGTGTTCTCATCTTTTGTCATGTAACTCAAAGGAAATCGATGAAATGAGCATAACAGTGCAGATACTGTCCAGAAACTGCCACAGGACCACAGGACACGTCTCCGGGTATGGAGCTGAGCCGTTCTGACACGCCGGATCCGCCACTTATTTCTGTTATTGCACAGGCTTTATTCCCTCTAAGAGTCTCAACTTCTGTTCCCTCTTCATGCAGTTGACAACGTTGCTCACAGCTTCTCTGTATGAGAGGGTTACAAGGGGGTCTGAGACCCCAAACCGCTGCTGCTCTGGTGGAGATGCCTTTCTCTAGGTTAATGTGTATCACTTTGGCAGCAGATTACCTGTAGAGAGCCCTCTTAGGTACATCTGTACAACTGCAAGCCAACTAGTGAATTTGGATAAGGGGCTAGAAATCTGTGTAGGCAAGCCCCTAAGGCCATAACTAAAACAAAAATCCCAAAGCATCGGTTATGACGACAAAACCCAAAATAACAACAAAAAAGCCAAACCAAGACCTTAAAACACACCTGATTTTGCAAGTGGACTATATAATTGGGAGAGTTGTCACTGTCTGCTTGGCAGTCTTTCTGGAACTGAATGATGCTACATTCAGTATTTTGATATAAATCATTCTCAGTAAGAAAGATAACCCCTGATTTAACAGTATTCAGTGTATTTATTCTAAAGTGGGTTGAAAAAATGGCTGATGCTTGACGGATGATGTTTTGTCGGTTTGACTGAATAATTCCTTGTAGCAGTAAGTAGCCACTGGCCATCCTTGCGTACCATATTCTTCCTACCCAGTGTTTTATAGTGATTGGAAAAATAGACTGATTTATATTCCACTTCATTGCCAAAGCGGCATTACACTGTACTTTGGTACCACTTTAGCTTTCGATTTAGTTGAAGTCTTTAGGGATTTTTCCATGATAATTCTCAAAATCTCTTCCTTCATTAGCATCCTGCATTTAGTATGTCTTTCAGGGCACATACAACCCTGTGCATTACTGCCTGAGTTACTGTACACTTCTCAGCGACCTAACTAACCTGCCTGATAGATGCTACAGCCCACCAGTGCTGCGGTGTTTTGGCTAATTAAAATGTGCTTTTAGTTCCAGTGTTTGCAGCAGGTGTCTGATGCGTTAAATTACTGGCCTGTAGTGCGTGCTTCTGGAAGTGCAGAGTCTATTTAAATTTGCATAATAGTTTTTAGGATAACTTGTTGAGGATCTTTCAACAACGGCATTTCACATGGCTTGCTTAGTCTGAAGAGTAAGCTGATGTTTCCCCGTGGGAAGAAGATGACTTAGTGCTGAGCAGGTCTTTCACCAGGCCCCCAGTAACCCCGCCGAGCCCGGCAGGGTCACTGGGATGAATAAACAGCTTAAGAAAGGGAAGGATTAGCCCCGTTAACCTCAGCAGCAGAGCTTTTAAGCCCCCATGCTACGAGCGCTGGGGCAGGCAGCAGCTCACCCCGCTGCAGACCACACAATGTCCCACCACTGTTGCCAGTCCGTCTGTCCCCGCGGTGCCCAGCAATGCTTCTGCAGTTTCTGTAACAGCGGGAAAATTTAGCGATGCATCGGTTTGTTTTCTTAGACGTGACCGCCCTCTCTGGGCTTCAGAAATAGTTTCCAAGCAAGTAGCCGATGGTTTTGCTGCGTACCCCCGCTCCCATGCAGCTGCCGGGCTCTGCTCCGCCGTGAGCAGGATGCTGTGCTGCAGGGCACGTCCAGGATGGAAACCGCCCTCCTCTCTTCCAGGCCAGGCTGGCTCACCGTCTGGCCTGGCTGGTGCAGGGGGGAGCAGAGAGCCGGAGGGGAGCGCCAGTGGGCAGCTTTCTGCGAGTGTAATGTCGCTGAAAACCTGATGGCAGCAGGCAGGGCCGGCGATGAGCTGGGCTGCAGGCGAGCAGCACCAGCCCCAGAGTGTTTCTGTTGTCTGAAGCATCTGGCGTGAGTTTTCCCAATGCGTTCAAGCCCGGTGTCTCTAATTTTCTAATCATCTGGGTGTTGACTGAGCTGCAAGAAAGCTGAGTGCAAAATTGATGCACGGCTTGCTGGCTTCTAAGTGTTTCTGTAATTTTCTGTAAGATACACACAATGTTCAGCTCATGTCTAGTTGGTGCTGTTTCTGGGTGGAACACAATATCCCTTTACAAGTCGTAGGACTTTTGAAAATCATTTTAAGTAGAGTATTCAAGTCTTTCGATATTTTCTCTGACAAAAGAAGTTGTTTGATGTAGTTTATGGCACTCGAGCCTCCTATTTAATTGGGCCCTTTTATGCTCTGAGGCTTTCTGTTTGGCTCATGCGGTATTGGATTGTGTAGTGTTCGATGTTCCTTTGCTTCTTTTTGTTCGGTACACAAAAAGCAGATATCTGAAATTCTGTTCTCTGAATACACATGAAAATCCAAGGGGGCAGCGGCAGGATTATGGGCTGTTGCCTCCTCGCAAGCAATTTCTATCTGTGCAAAAGTAACTGTGCAGCCCTGGTTTCACTAGCATTTGGCATTGTCATTCCAGGGATGCTAACACCACCGCAAAGCGCAAGGCGATGGAGAATCAGAATTGAGACAAAGCGGTGGTGGAAGGGATCAGTCCAGTGGCCGTGGTGGCTTTGTTTTGTGTTCTGTGGGATTTTTGGACACTCCTCCAGTTTCTAGGGCTGGAGCCAGAACAAAACATTAGTCAATAGTGCTGTCACATCTGATGAATGAAAAAGTAAAACAATAGAACTTAATCATAAACAGGGCTTGTGAGTCTCATAAACAGAATATCAAAACCCAACTCTAGGTAAGTTTATAGCTTGTTTCATCTTCTGGATTAAAGAACCTGCAAACACACATGCGCACACACTCGGGCACACTTAGACTACAGCAAGTGCTGGAGCTTTGATACCCACTTTGTCACAGCAGTGCCACTGAGGACATGATCACCCTATTTAGTACGGGAGAACTTCATTGAGCTTTCTTCTGTCTGTCTACTCACAGCAGATGCTGCTATGCCCATCCTTCAAAATTAGGAGGCAAAATGTTATTTTTAATTGTTTTGCCCTTGGCAGATTTTCTTCCAATCTGTCTGTTCCCTGTGCATCTAACAAAACACGACTCTACCAGAGGGAGGGGTTTTATTGTTCTTAAAAGCACCCAGGCTCTACCTAGCATGAACAAAATGCTGCTTTCATGAAAGGTAGCACATTGCACACACTGCCTTTTTGTTATTTCCCGTAGCAGCTGGGTAAAATTGCAAAATGGATGAATACCTTTATTTTTCCTCTCCCTGTCATATATATATATACACACATTTACTGGAAGTCTATTAGGATATTTGCCATGGTTCTCTGGCTGCCAGTATCTTAAGGCATGGATAAACCACAGAAATAGTACATGGTTCTTCAGGGTCCCAAATTGCTCTTAAAATTGGGTCTACCTGAATCCTTCTTCTGTAATTGAAAACTCTCTTTTGGACTGGGTTCAGTAGCATCCAAAGGTACTGAGCCGAGTAAAAGGTTGCACTGGATTGGGAGCAGTCAGAATTGTGACAGCAGCAGGGGTGGTGAATTTATTTTTGTGAGAGAATGAAAGTCTGCTGTAATCCTAGTCACAGACTACTTTTGCCAGCTGCTTTTTGTGCTTTATCTTCCGAGCTGACATTTCGCAGGAGATAGATGTATTATATATATATGACCGCATGAGAGGGAAACAAAATCAAGTCAGGAAGATACAGACCCTTTAGAAGAGATTAGAGATTGGAAGGGCACAAAGTAGGTACCGATACCATCTCTGGAAGAAGTGATTAGATTTGAGAGGGATGAGGGAGGTAATGTCTGCATCTCAAAAATCTTGCTGCTGCGGTGCTATGTGGCAAAGCAGCCTTATTTTGTCTCGCCATGCTGCATTAACACGTTTCAAAACCCATCTCAAATATCTCAGCAGGTACGTAAGGGACTTTGTGTCCCAGCGCGCTGGGAGGCCGGCACAGCCACCCTTTTTCCACGGTTTGATCCTTGGCTGTCCTAGCTCCCCGGTGTTACTTCCAGCTGGGGTGCAGAAGAGTCCTTGGTTTTGTGCTGTGGCATCCCAAGTCATCTGCAGCAGCAGACAGCTTGAAGTGCAGGCAGGGAGGTTGTCTACATCTCTTCTTCCTGCTCGTTGTTTCATTAGTCTCTCTGGCATCTGCAATAGATCCTGGAGGAAGTCTCGAAACGTCAGAGAGAAGAAAGATCAGAAAGGTGGGAGGGAAGACTTCACTTTCCCTGGCATGTTCCTGAAATTAGTGAACAACAGGAACACTCTTGCTGTACAGGGAAGACTGTCAAGAAGCATTGCGGGAAAGTGAAACTCTTCTGTAACGCAGAAAGGCAGCAGCAGGTTTGACTTGAGTGTAATGAAATGTTTTTTTCTATAAGATTTCTATCTGGTGTAAAATTCATTGTGTTATGAAAACATCAGCTCAACTTTTTCATCCGTGGCCACAACAGAAAAGTAAATGTCAGGAAGTAGGAGGGAAATGGGAAACAAAATGGGAATATCACTGTGCTGCTGTGCCAGTCCATGGTGTTTCTACAATTTGCGTGTGGTACACAGGTCCTGTCCTCACAGCCCAAAAAGGAGGTAGCAGAACTGGAAGAGGTCTGGGGAGGTCAGCAGGGATGGTGGGGGTGCAGAACCAGACTCCTCAGGCTGCAGGCGAGGTGATGGTAGGGAAGGGAAGTACAACACAGGTCTATAAGCTCATGAATGGCATGGCAAAGGAGGGGTGGTTGTTACTGCCTCTTCCACTATGAGGATTTGAGGATACCAAGCTTAGGTAGCGGGTGGAAAGCATCAGACAACAACAGAAAATTGTTCTACCCTGTGCACAAGAGCTGTGGACCTCCTTGCCACCAAGTGCTGTTTATGTGGGTTCAGCAGGATGTTGGAGATGTTAATCATAAAGAAATCTATTAACTCCATCCATTAATTCCATTAACTCAGCACACAGGAGCCATTTACAAAGTCTCTGATTCAGAACGTGCTGGAAGCTGGGTGCATGTGCTTGCTCTGTCTCCATATACTTCCCCATTTATCTCCTTTTGGCTGCTGCAGGTACAGGTGGACCTCAAGTCTCACCCAGCACAGCTATTGCTTGTATAATGTCATGGTTCTCAAGACTTCCAGGACGAAGTGTAGGATCTGTCTTTTCATGTTGCAACTGTTGGAAATCTCCCCATGAAATCTGAAAAAAAAGTAAATTTAAAAAAAAAATAGGGGCTAAGCTAAATGTTGAGGTTATGTCACTTACAAAGTGCTCTAATACCACGATGATGAATGCCATAAAACTGTCGGGGTAGATGGGACTGCTAT
The DNA here is from genome assembly GCA_013401315.1 of Balaeniceps rex. Lineage (NCBI taxonomy): Eukaryota > Metazoa > Chordata > Aves > Pelecaniformes > Balaenicipitidae > Balaeniceps > Balaeniceps rex. The sequence goes on from VYZW01044347.1 coordinate 67,756, forward strand.
CAGGTACCTTCAAGTGACCTGTTTGACTGCTGCAAGCAGCTATTAAAAGGGCAGCTATTAGGGAGTTTAGTATAAACCAGAGCCCAAAGCACTCGCATCAAAGTGTTACATTGCAGAGGTTGTCACTCTAGTTCTAATCAGCGAAAATTTGCCGTGACTTATTCTCCAGGCAAACACATTAACTTGCAGTTGAACAGATTTCTTTGTCCGTAATTTGGTTTAACACATGATGAAAACAGTTGATTAAAACACGATTTACCAAATTGCTGTATCTTATATTTTTGAACTGATAGGAACACATGCCCGTGCAAAAGCAAGGGCTGGCAGCAGAGGGAACAGGCACAACTCTGTATCGTACAGCCGTGGTTTTGTGGAAGGAGAGGAGGAGAAGCTTCAGAGAGCCTCTTACGAGGTTGTCAAGGTTACAGGTGGTATTGCTTCTGTAGGTGAGTGGCTTGGGCATTCTCTGCTGATAATTGGTATCAGCTGTTTTCTTCCAAGATAACAAAATTTGCATTTTAATTAGATTGTTGCATTTGTCAACACTGAAGCATAACGTATAAGTCATTGGAAGCTTTTCACAGGACCACCATACGGACTTTGAAAAAAATTACAATAGCAGCATTTACCCCCATAATATTTTTAGACTTTTTTAGTTCTTAAGCATTTAAGAGGCGAGGATCCTGTTAATAAACTCTCAATGAATTAACCACCAAATATGCCTTCCTAGTTCCTTAGATCCCAGTATAAATGTTGCTTTTGGAAGCTAGGATTCACCATTTCGGACGTGGTGAAGCCGAGCGCTGCATGCCAATCTGGTGCTCAGTGTGAGAACTGCGGATTTGCACTGAACTCGCTGCTTCGAGACATCTCTGAGATGGCAGCAACTGTGCCTTAGCCCTAGGAAAGAAATCTCTGATGATACCAGCATGGTATGGCTCAAGCGGAGTCTGACAGCGCCAGTATATACTTTAGGAAAACAAATGATGTTGTGGTAGATTTCAAGCTGCGCTCGGAATTGGTACAATATGTCATATTGAATTTTCTGCCAGATTTAAGAGTGATATGGCAAGATCTTCATCTGCTGTGAAGATGTGCAGTACTGCTGACTTCCTTAGAGCTATATAAGTGTATACAGCTGGGGATGGGGCCCAGGAGGTTTACACTATAGATAAACAAGCTCATACAAGCCACTGCTGCACTGAATGAGTACTGGGTGCTAAAGTCGGGCAGAGTAGTGGTGTTACCAAGCAGGAGTTCAGAAAGCAGGCAGCCTGCTTTGTAGACTGAGGAGAAGAGTTTCACTGCTCCTGCAACAGCAACATCTGACCAGAAAGCCCTCCACCACTTTGGAGTAACAGCCCTGATTTACTTGGAAATGCTTTTCATGTGCTAAGTCAGGTAATTTTGCAAACTTTTTAAAAACTCAAAAATGTCTCGCCCCTTGTGATAGGAAGCTGAAAATATTGCTAAATCAATATAAGCTGCCCAGTTTTAAGTAAAGCAGTAGTTTCAGCAAATGCCATGCCTTCAGGGCAGCTTATCCACTCTGAATGTGGAGGAGACACGTGCTTCTGCCTCCCTCTGCTAAGGGAGAATGAGAAAATGGCACTCTCAAGTCTAACACCAGCCTTTGCGTGCCTGCTCTGCCTCCTTGCCCCACTGCCTGCTTAAAATCTTCAATTCCTCAGTTTCCCCACTGTTCTTTTAGGCAGATGGAGAATCGGATCATTAGCTGCTTCATCAGCACCATCTGTCCAACTGGCGGGGGCCGCGAAAGGGCTGCTGGAGGCGCAGGTGCAGCCGGGGCAGCCCCGCACCAAGGGTCCCACCGTTGCCGCCCCACGCATCCGCTGTCACCACAGGCTGGTCTCCTCTGGCCGGAGCAGCCATGTATGTCTGGTTCCTGTGACTGCTCCTCGGAGGAAAAGGAAAGGGAGGAGCGTCGCCTGCTTGGTAGGAAGGGAGCCACAGGATACCAGGAGCCAGGACTAGCTCATACAGCTTCAAAATTGAATGAGGTTTGGGGTGAAGCTCAGGGTTTTTTTAGAAGAAGTTGGAGGATTTGGAGAACTGTGGAATTATTTTCCCATGTTTGGACATGATATTGTGTTGGCATTTATGTGCATGGGGTTGCTGTAATACAGTCAGTTCAGCCTTTTGATTGATGACCTTTTCTGTAACATTAACCACAATATTGTGAGCACGCAATATTGCAAAGAAAAAGATGAGGCAAGGATGCCAGTTGACTATTGCCAGTCTAAGTACTATATAGGATTTGCAGTTACAGTAATGATGAGTGCAAATGCAGAACCAGAAAATAGACAATTTTCTGTAGAAAAGTTGCATGATACTAAAAAAAAATCTAGCTTGCTCAGTAGCGTACTTTGTTGCTGCCATTTATTTTTGTAGGGTCCCTTTCTCAAGTAGATGGTTATTGCTCTTCTGTAGGTTTACCAATGCAATGACTTTCCCCCATATTATTGAATAGTTTAACAAGTTTAAGGCTTTAACAAGTTTAGGGCTAACTTATTGTATCTTTACATTTGATAACTTTCTGATGTAAGGACTAGTCACACATGGCATTAAGGTGCTGCTAATTGTGAATGGAGGCATTTACATTCTGAATCCTAGTGAATTATATTACATGTGTTGCACTGTTTTTACTTCATTCCCTGGTTGAATTTTATAACCAAGTATAGCCTGTAACATTTACTTTCCCAGAATTAAATAAATCCTGCAGAAGGGATTGACATCACTCTTGTTCCTCTTGTGCCTTTTACATAGTGTTTAAATTTCAAGTGGTCTTCTAGGTTTCATACAAATTCTCCATGGAAAGTAGATTCCGCTTTTAATATTTTAACTCTTTATATCGTATAGCTTTGTAAATCATGGGGCTATTACAGGCCAGCATGCAAAACACACAGGTATCTTTACCTAATGTGCAGGTGAACCCATCTTGGGACGAAAGTTTATTAGGTGCAAGAAGAATGCTGTATTTAACTGAAACATAATTAGAATTATATAGATTAGAATTGGAATCTTTTAAAGTTCCACCAAGGACAGCATAGTTAATAACGCTGCTTTATCTCAGCTGAAAGCTAGGGCACCTCCCAGTGTGCGGTGGGACCCAGGAGCATGTCTTCCACCCCAAAGTCCTCCTTCCTGTGCTGTCCAACCCAGTGGTCCTTTGCATGGACAGACTGAGGGGGCTGCAAACACAAACATACCACGCTAACATTAAGTTAGTAATGCAGGTAACTTTACATGAGATACACTGTATTTTGCTATCCGTTCTGTGTCCAAAGCCTTGAATTGGGCCAGAAGCCACCCAAAACTGGGGAAGAAGTCACACGTTGGAGATCTTTGTCAACAGTCAGTCCTAAAACAAAACACTGGCTTAAATATTCAGAGGATTAATGGGTACAATTTAGTGAAGCAAATTTATGCAAGTCTTGCAGGTCTCTTCTTTCCTCTTCATTGAGGAAAGGCCTTCGTTATTGTCAATTTGGCAACTAATTCTCAGGCTGCAGTGTCAGTACACAAACACATAACCTGATCCAAAGAGATAACAAAATTGATATGTGAACTATTTGGTTTGTGTTTTCAAATGTGCAGCATGCACCTACCTTTGGTTTTCACAGGAAGCACTTAAAAAAAAAAAAAATACATTGCCTTAGAAGAAGAAGCCATAGTGTTTGCCTTAGGTATTACAGTAGACCCCTGGCAACAGAAGACTGAACCTCATCTGTGATTTATTTACTTGCGTGGCAAACAGGTTGGGGGTTGATAAGCGTTCTGCACATATTCTTTCAAGAGTTTCAAGAGTTCTTTCAAGAGTTTCAGCTGTATCCAATCGATATATGCTGGTCCCTACTGCACATCCTACCCTGGTGGATAGCGGTACCGAAAGTGCTGTTGAGTGGCCAGGCTCTGCCTGAGCTGCTGTCGTGTGTGCTTAGTGAACGGAAGGGCCAAGTTCCCCTGAGGACATGACAGTGTATAGATAAGAGGTGGTCGGTAGGATTTAGTGCCGCTTCACAAGTGCGTGTGGATTTTCAATGCAGAAATAGACTTCTTTTTTAACAGAACTAGATAATACAGCACTCGCAGCCTTCTGCAGCAGAGAGATGCAAGGATGTCACCTTTTGAAAGAACCAGATTTGTCTTGTGAACATTGTGCTGGTGGGTTGTTCTGCCTCGTCCTTGGAAATGAAGTTATTTCAGTGTACTATGAAAAGGGGTGTTTGTAGACTTGCTGACTTACATAAAATGGAATATTTCATTTTATACACGAAAAGCAACTACATTCAGAAGAGGCTGGAGCTATTCCATTCTACTGGAAAAGGACTATTTTCTCATTAAATGGAAAATAAACTAATCTGATACTTTGATTACTACACAAAATGCAATGCTTGTTGCCAATGGAAAAAAAGTAATAACATTTATAATCAGCTCTCTAGTAGCCTACAGTAGCACTGTTGCATTACCAATAGCTGGCTTTTTCTCTAGCTTAAATCTGTATTCATCTGCGTCGTCAGTTTGTGCCCAGGTCTCTGTCACAGTTGCATGTTTCACAGAAAGGCTTTATTGCACCTTCCCCTGTGGAGGGCAGGACAGTCCGTACTGAAAACATGCACCCACATCGGAGGGCAGGGTCCTTGCTCTCTTTGCTGCTTTTATGCCTTCTGCACGATGCTTATGTTTGTTTAACGTGCCCAGCGTTACTCGCTTTGTGTTAGGTTTTCCGTGCTCGAGACTAAAACTGAACTGTGCTGGACTACAGTGTGCTGTGGGTATTGCGTAATAACCTTTCTCCTCTTTTTAGGCCCAAACTGCTTTGCAGAAACCATTGTCATTCCAGCAGGCCGGGAGGTGAAAACTGATGAATGCACTATATGTCACTGTACTTACGAAGAAGGCACGTGGAGAATTGAACGGCAAGCTATGTGCACTAGACATGAATGCAAACAAATATAGGAAATCTACAAATCTAAGTACTTTTCGTGGTTTTTATAAAATCTCTCACAGCAGTGAGCACCTGAGATGACCCAGGGAAATCTGAATGAGAAGATTCTGGTGAGGAGCAAAGAATAAAATATTGATATTTTGTTTTTCAAAGTAACATAATACTACAAGGCAAAGAAGTGCATATATTTAAAACGTTTGGACATAAGAATACCTGTCTTAATAAATGTGTTATTTTCACAGTGAGTACACTAAAATACACTCTATAAAATATTCTATGTATTTCTATAATACCATTATAGAGCTTAAAAATAAATGTTTTATATAGACAATACAGATTAAAGTACTGTATCGTTGTCGTGTTGTATACATGCACCATGGCTAAAACGTTACATTTCTGGTTTAGTTTCATCATATGAGGGTTTTCTTGAGGTCTTTTTTGTTTGAGTTGTTTTTGCTTATTTTCAGTTTAGTGGGCCAGGAAACAGCCAGCATATGACAAAACCTTGACGTTCTCACTTTTGAAAAAAATAGAGTAGAATATGCTTGCAGAGAACGTACGCTTATTTGTGAATGTTGCCATAGCTTAGAGGTGGGCCAGGTCCTTCTCTTGGTTCCACTGGTGCATATCTGCTGGTCCACAGCCAAGATAACTCGGAGCAGTGGGTAATACGAAACTGGTCTCTCATAGCTGTTGTTATAAAAATTCAATCAGAAAAAATCAGTTCCTAATATTCAGTTCAGACATAACACGTTCCAGGGGAAAAATTCCTCTGTGATCTATACAGTATCGCATCGCTCAGCTGGTGGAAATGATGGTAAGTAACCACATGGCATTGTTAATGCAACACATAATGGCTGTGGAGAAGTGCAGCTTGGAAGGGCTAGAGCAGCCAAAGAAGCCTCCACTGATGTGGCTCCACGTTGTTAATCCCTGAGAGCTGGTTAGTAGCTGCACCATTCCCTAGACCCTGCTCTTGCCACCTTGGTGGTGCTGGGTCAACTTCTTGGTTCTTTCTGGCAGTCTCTATGGGGTCTGTGACACTCTGTGTTGAGAAGAAAGGTTTTGAACGAGCTCTTTGAATCCATCAGAGGATTTCTAGCACAGAAGCTGACCCTGAATACATGTGAGGTGAATCACATCTACCTGCTTCAGCCACCAACAGCCTTTGCTTAAGATTCATTTTGGGTTTAGTTTAGTTTATCACCAACTCCTACCTTACGTCTGCTTTGAATACCTGTAAAGGCAAAGGCTCAAGAAAACAAACACAGGCTTACCTTCAAGCTTTTGCTAGAGGGAAGACTTAATGAATCAATATCTAAAACCAGAAGATTATTGCTTAAATTCCCACCTACCTTTGCTACTTACTCCCGTGGTGTAACCTGGTTACCAGGTTTGCATCCATAGGAATTATGATTTTCTGGTACTTCTGAAGACCATGGGACTTTTGCCAGTGACTTCAGTGGATCCCAGTTATCACCTCATGTCTGTATTTTGAGCACATGTCTGTCTGTCACTGGGCGTTATTTTCCCCAGTGATGGTACGGGAGAGGAAGAGGAGTGACAGAATCAGAAATCAAGGAACTCTCTCTTGCACAGGCAGTCCTGTGGCAAACTCATGCATGGTATTAGTCTAGTCACAAGAAGAACAGGAGAGGGGAAGGCAGATTATTGGATTTAAATAGTTTTAAATCACACAAAAATAAAGTAAATAATAACTTTCCCTGAAGTGGGTGTGCACATATGTAAACATTGTACTGGAAATGCTGTAGCTGGAATTCCTAGCAGGGATACAGGATATATACCTGGGTTGTCACTCAATCTGCTGGTGGCAGGGGAGGGTGACACAGAGTACAGATTAGTTTTTTTCTTGGAAGAGGGGAAGAAGTTTTCATGTCTCGTTTGTACTAAACCGTAAGTACACTTCCAGATACAAACATAAATACTTGATTTTGCCATTTTATAAAGAGAGTACCTTGTTCATTGTATACCTCTCATTAACACAGTGAGACGCTGCTTATTGGGGAGTAAAGGAGGTATGATTTGGCTAAAAATTGTATTATTTTAAGTATACCTATCTATTTCATAAGTTTCAGTAGCCATATGACAGAAAGCTAGCTCCTAAATCAGTAGGACCCATGCCTCGTGGCTATGTAGGCTTCTGCTTACTGAAATCAAGTATCTGCACAGCTCTGAGAAAGTGCCATGACTGCCAATGGTCTTCCATGCATGTCTCCTTGAGTACCCATGTAGGGTAGTACCCATGTAGGGTAGTACCCATGTGCAAGAGACAGTTCCCTACCCATGTAGGGAAGTACCCATGTAGGAAGCGGCTGTGCGACATGAGTAAGAGCAGAGAAGGTGGATTTGCAACTCAGTGTGGGGTTGCCTTTCCAAATAGGCTGTTTAGTGTCTCTTTAAGAGACACACATGTTTTCAGTGAAATTATGAGAGACTCAGAATTTGTGTCTTTCAATGTATGGCCATAACGTTTAAGTTTTTGGAAATCTCACATCAGACTAGTCACCCTTTGCTTCTCATCCACTGAAGGTTCTTGTTAAGCCTTATCCTGTTTCCCAGGACTTGAATTTCTGTTCTTTTGGTAAGTTCTTCTTTACTCAAGTAGTGAGTGCAAAGTTAAAGGGTATTTTAGTGTGTGTTTCTAGTGTAGCTTTTATAAATATATTCTATTGCACATTTTTTGCAAAATGTTTTTCCATCTTTCAGTGCTGGTGCCAACATTAACGTCATCTTTACTGTAGTAATAGGTTGCTTCTTTCCCATTTCATATGGAATTTCCTGGGCAAATTCATCTTGACACCAGCTTTGTGGGTGGTTTCTTAAAGAGATAGTATTTTCAGATATAATTGTCTTTCTTTTTGAGAAATAAACTTCAAGTCTTTTAAGATTTTTTTTTTTAATGTAGTAAGGTAGAAGTCATAATGAGCTTTGGACCTTCTTTATGCTGAGATCACTGGCCACATCCAGCTTTGGCCTGTAGTATTACCACATGAGAGCTCTTTGGTTATCCCTGAGATGGGGAAGTGGGCTGAGTGACTCTTCTTGGGCAGATTTCACCAGCCTTGCCCAATTGTGGAACCAGAGTGGGCACGCAGTGTGTTGTGGGTTAGCCCTGGTAGGTAGCTAAGCACCACACAGCCGCTCATTTACTCCCCCACCACTCACCCCCAGTGGGACAAGGGAAAAAAAAGGAAGAGTAAAAGCAAGAAAATTCATGGGTCGGGATGAAAATAATTTAATAAGCGGAGAAGTGGAAGAAAAAAAGAAAAAACAAAAGAAGTGATGCAATGGCAATCATTCACCACCTCCTATGGGCAGATCGGTGGACAGCCAGTTCCCAAGCAAAAGATAGCTAACCTTATCTAAACATTGCTCCTCTCCATTTTACTGTGGAGCAGGATGTTATATGGCATGGAGTATCTCTTTGGTTAGTTCAGGTCACCTGCCTGGTTGTGTCCCCTCCCAAACTCTTGCACACCCCCACTCTACTCACTGGGGGTGAGTGAGAAACAGAGAAGCCCTTGACACTGTGCACACACTGTTCAGCAATAGCCAAAATACTGGTGTGTTATCAGCATTGTTTTGGTTACAAATCTAACACAGAGCACCATACCACCTACTATGAAGAATAACTCCGTCCCAGCCAGGGCCGGTGCACAGTGATACTGTCAGCAGCCCCAGCACAGAGGCAAACACACCGAAAGGCCCTGAGAGCCAAACTCCCAACAGGTGACTGCACCAAGCAGCGTGTGGGCCTTTGGCAACGGATTTGGGGAGCCGAGATTTGGAGCTGGCTGCATAATGCCACTTCACATAGACAGAGGCTTAAAACAGAAACCATCCTTTCTCTTATAGGAGTGGGAAGTGAAAATGTGGAAATTAAAAGATTTAAAGTTAAAAATTAGCCACTGTGGAATGCAGTTGGAAACCATTCACCTTTAAACTAATTTAATCTCTAAGCAAGAAAAGCAGAACTGCTATGGTAGCCATGTGTACTTATCTAAATGTTATGATTTGGTCATGTAATATACCTGTTCATATTTAACCTTAAAAAATAAGAGAACAGCCATCTGCATCATTTCCAGTGAACCAAACTCCAGAGAATATTGGCTTCCCTACTGAAGCCTAGGTACTCAGCTGGTTTTTGCTTCAGTGCAAACAGTATTATGCATCCTGCACATGAGGAGTTCTTCAGCTTTGCAGGTGGGTTGTGTCTATAAAAGCTGTATTTCCGGACACACTGATAGCTCATGAATAATTTTGTATTTTAAGGTCTGTTGCTTGGATAATGAATATTCATCTCAGATATTCTTATGTAGCTGCATTGGCATGAATATGAGATTTCTGCTTCTACTTCACTTCTGCTTATTTCCCAGTTGAAATGAAGACAAATTAATTCTTGGTTTGGCCTCGTCCATTTTTGTAGGAGTGCACTATACATGAATTTGGCTTCAAACCTGTGTAAGTAGGTTCCTGAAGAGATGATATTCTAGATGATTTCAGGTAATTATAAAATTGCACAGTCAGTGTGCAATAGGATTCTTTATACTACTCGCTTAAACCACAAAAATGGAAGTGCTGGTATTCACTAAATACTTATGCAAGATGGAAAAGGGAAAAGGGGAAAAAGAGGAAAGATATGAGATATGAAACAGAGGAGCTGAGCATTACGATAGGAATGTTCAAAAAAAGCAAAACATAGCTACAATGTCATACAGGTATCTCATAGGGAGATTTTCAAAGAATATCATAAGACAAGTAAATGAGAAATGTATTTGGGCACAAATTGATATACGGGAAATTCTAGTTGGAGATGAAAAAGAAAAAAACATACAGTAAGGGTGATTGAATACTGGAGGATGTTGCCCAGAGATGCCATGGAGTCTCCATCCTTGAGGATGGTCAAAACCCAACTGGACACAGCCCTGAGCAGCCTGCTGCAGCTGAACCTGCATTCAGCAAGGTATTGGACTAGGTGATCTCCAGAGGTGTGAAATTGAAAGCCAGATTTAAATGACATTGAATTAAAGTCTTTAATACAAATAAGAAAGAAAAAGACACAATGAAAGGTTCCCTCACTTTGGAAAACAATCTCTTCTGTTCTCATATGGTGTAATGTAAACTATACTGTCATGATTGTAAAGTGTTTGATGTTACTTTTGATGGTAACTTTAATATCTAAACTATGATAGCTCCATAATACGTAGGAGTCTTTGAAAGGCACATATTATTTACGAATCTAATGCAATCCAACTAAGCGCTCCATTTATTCCCCTTATCAGGCAATTGATTTTCTTCACAGCCTGTGTTGCCATGGGTTTTCTGTCTGCAAAAATACACCTTCTGCCCTGTATTCCTGCTGCATTAAAAACAAAACACAAACTGGGGAGACAGCATTGAACTGAGTATCACAGACTATTTTTCTGGCTATCAAAGAATTCCAATTTTTCATCACTTTTTGATAAAAGTAAGTACTACTTCAGAAAGTTTGTAACTTGTTCAGTTTTGAGAAGACAGCCACTCCTTCCCAGAATCCTCTTTCCTCTTAAAAAATACTTATGCTCAACCACACTGACAATGTAAATTTTCAGTCTTTTGAATTGTCACATTAAACAATTCACATAGCAGAGAAAAAATAAATACAACCTAGTATGTTTCTCCAATTGCTCATAATAATATGTGCCTCTTTCATCTTCTATGGTTTTAAAACAAATACAGGAAAACTCCAAACCTGTATGTCAATGATCAGTTACAGAGAAGTCAAAAGTTTTTATTGTTTACCTGTTGAGGCTATGTGGAAATACTGATATGGAATATTAATTAATAGTAATAGGAAAACACTGACATAATAGCAGCACAAAAGCTGATGTTTAAAAATAACCAACTCTCAACTTACCAGAAATATTTCTTACATTGTTCATGTTAGGTTCATTTGGGGCTATTAGGTAATGGTAATGCTATTTCTGTAACACTTAACAGTTTCCTGCTTTTAAAAAGATCATTGCTTTTAAGAATTATACAGCATAATTAAAGCTACTGTTGAAAAGAGTAAGCAGTAATGGAATAGCAAGTTAGTCTTGTTGAATATGTATAATCTATCAATCTTAAATGTTGAGTTTGCCACTTACATTCATCAGTAATCTTGGCAATTTACTAGAACTCAAGAAGTTAGCCTGCTTCATGTTTCTTTGGCAAAAAGGGAAAAAAATCACATAAAACAGTAAGCGCTCCAGTTCCAGCAGGATATATACAGCACTGCTGCAGATTTTGAACAAACTGCAGGACCATCTGCAAAAGTGGAATGTGCTGAGTGTTTCCGTGTGCACAGATTTTACCTCGTGGTGAAGAGGTGAATTTATGAAAAATGGTGAAAATAGGAATGCAAGTATCAGTTCACACACAATGTGGAAAAACAGCAAACACATAGCAGATGTAACATGAGGAAATGAAACCAGGTTTAACGTGTAATTATTTTGGGGAATAGATAAACAAGGAAAACTTTTTTCCATGGTTTTATACACGAAGAAATTTCTTTTTTCCGGCTCCAACCATACAAGAGACTAAACTAAAATATTTAGCAATGAGAGATGTATATTTATATATAAACAGCATGTATGTATTGACAAATGAGAATTCTTTTCTTGGTTAAGCCAGCATAAACCAAGAGTAATTTAGAAGCCCAGGTTAATGCTGTTAACTAGGATCAGGATTTCTTCCACAGATTGCACCTATAATAAAGCATTTGTACTTGACTGCAATCAGTGGATGAGAGAGAACATTCATAAATACTCCTGTAAAGTGCTTTTGTTCATAGTAGGCAGAATTAAAGACAAATCTTTATAACCACTTACATTACTTTTTCCAGTAAGCCTTAAGGGGCATGCAAACTTTGTGAATTAAACTAAATTTCACCTATCAGGAGGACCAAAAAACAGCATTTTTGTACTCTGCTAAAATCCATAAATGTATGCATGGAGAAGAAAGTCAATATTCTAGTGTGTATAATACCCCAGTGAAAACTGCATCAGCTTTATTATTCTGCCTCAAAGTATAGATACAATTCTATAAATGCCTTTAATTGATGAAATGGTCTGCCAGCCAGAGCTGTCTGTTTCTGATGTGCAACAGGAAGGTAAATATATAAAAATGTCAAAATGCTGCTTAATCTACATTGCTATTGCCTTAAAAAGCTGCATTCATTTCAGAGGGTAATTCTTAAACTAATTTGCTCTCCATACTGTAGGAAGCTCCATGTGCTGATATTACTTGGTATGGTGGTTTTTAACAAAAACAAAGTCTGCCTTTTCACAAAGACAATACTGCATACTATGCTCTCTCTTTAACCATTAATAATTCAAACTAATGCTAACTAATTTAGTGCTGTTGTGAGTGGGAAATTATGGAGATAACATATGGACGTGCAGTGCTTCAGCCTGATGTAACGACCCAGTGGTCTGTTCATTTCTGGTTACCACACAAAAATAAGCATTAGCTAGCCTTTAGTCATTCTAGGGATTACAGTTAAATAGAGTTTAATTTCTTAACTGCTAAACATTTTTTAAGATGCTCTTTCCCAGCTATTTATTTTCAAATGGCATTTGATAAAAAGAGCTATTTTATATATTCTGCTAGTTATGCTGTTTATACTAGTGTTTGAGCAATAAACAGTGTCACTCTGTAGAATCCTAATAATGCTTGTTTTCTGTTTTTTTCAAATCCTTTAGTTGCATATGTTTTATATAAAAGTTACTTCAGTTCATGCAAACCGGAAAGGCAAATCATACAGTCTTACTGGTTACTTTCAAATATACTGTTTTCATTTTTTGTGTCCTTCACATCAAAATATAATATATTTGGAGCTTCAGGCTCTGTCACGTAAACAGTATATTAGTGGGATGCTTATAGTATAGTATCTTAAGATAATACATCATATTAAAAAATTACTTCTTAGATGTAGCACAGTATTTCTTTTTATACCTTTTTTCAGAGTACAGTTCCTGAAGACATACATATTTAAACCGGAGGTCCATATTTGTGCTTCAAAAAACACCCGCAAACCCCATTTTCCAGATATGACAAAGAGCTAAAAATGGCCTTCACATCCAGCTCATTTTTATACATGAACTAGATAGGAAAAACAGCTAAGGAGAAAAAGAGTATAAACTCTGTAATATTTATTAAAAACTTCGCAATTTGCGTGGGGTATGATCTGCAAATACAAAACAAATAGGATTTTAAGCAGGATTCTGTTACTGAATACCAACTTAAATAAGTCTGTTAATGAATGACAATGCTGAGGAGTGCATTGAGCCAACCAGTAGTAATTAGTAATTCTCAACAGTCTTACAAAACTAAAGAAGATGAGTGTCATAAAAAGTACCATGGTATTTTATGTTACTGTTTGTTTTCTCCAGGTAAGAGCAAAAGTGTTATGCTCAACGTGGTATCTTTAAAGGTGGAACAGATGACTGACCCAGGTGGAATTTTACATTCTTTGGGAAGAAGTTACCAACCGGTCAGTAGCGATATTATAATTCATCTTGAAATAAAGTTTTTAGGATGTTTTTGCATTTGTGGCTACATTGCAACGTTCATGACCGTTCAGTGCTGGATGTACAGCATGAGCTGTTCACTATAATCCTCTTAACTAACAACTGAATGGACAGGTAGATGAAAACTACAATATAGACTCCTTACACCACTCCGTGTCGAGAGGAGCTGAGGTCTATCAGCAAAGGACTAAGTATGCAAAATACCTCTACTTTTGTGTTTTCTTCTTGTGATTTAAATAGTTAGTTGTCTCTATTGGCATTAACCTAGCAGATATTCTAAAGACCTTACAAATGACTTAAAACATTTTACCAATATGCTGATGAATCATTATTTCTTAAAAACAGGTGTATTCTATTGACGTAACCAAAACAAACTCTACACATTTTAAATATATTTATTAATCTTACCACATTAAAATACATAAGATCTATCGCAAGAGTTCAGGTTCCTCAGCCGTTAGCACTTTGTTGCTCCATATATCAAACTGCTGTCGCACTGAAGACAGTGAATTCCATTACTAGGATTGTATGATCCTGGGCTGCATACAACTATGAACAAAAAGACCAAGGAAAAAATGTGGAATTTAAGTAATATTAATAAAAGAATATTTACATTTGAAATGTTCAGAATGCATCNAAACTTCGCAATTTGCGTGGGGTATGATCTGCAAATACAAAACAAATAGGATTTTAAGCAGGATTCTGTTACTGAATACCAACTTAAATAAGTCTGTTAATGAATGACAATGCTGAGGAGTGCATTGAGCCAACCAGTAGTAATTAGTAATTCTCAACAGTCTTACAAAACTAAAGAAGATGAGTGTCATAAAAAGTACCATGGTATTTTATGTTACTGTTTGTTTTCTCCAGGTAAGAGCAAAAGTGTTATGCTCAACGTGGTATCTTTAAAGGTGGAACAGATGACTGACCCAGGTGGAATTTTACATTCTTTGGGAAGAAGTTACCAACCGGTCAGTAGCGATATTATAATTCATCTTGAAATAAAGTTTTTAGGATGTTTTTGCATTTGTGGCTACATTGCAACGTTCATGACCGTTCAGTGCTGGATGTACAGCATGAGCTGTTCACTATAATCCTCTTAACTAACAACTGAATGGACAGGTAGATGAAAACTACAATATAGACTCCTTACACCACTCCGTGTCGAGAGGAGCTGAGGTCTATCAGCAAAGGACTAAGTATGCAAAATACCTCTACTTTTGTGTTTTCTTCTTGTGATTTAAATAGTTAGTTGTCTCTATTGGCATTAACCTAGCAGATATTCTAAAGACCTTACAAATGACTTAAAACATTTTACCAATATGCTGATGAATCATTATTTCTTAAAAACAGGTGTATTCTATTGACGTAACCAAAACAAACTCTACACATTTTAAATATATTTATTAATCTTACCACATTAAAATACATAAGATCTATCGCAAGAGTTCAGGTTCCTCAGCCGTTAGCACTTTGTTGCTCCATATATCAAACTGCTGTCGCACTGAAGACAGTGAATTCCATTACTAGGATTGTATGATCCTGGGCTGCATACAACTATGAACAAAAAGACCAAGGAAAAAATGTGGAATTTAAGTAATATTAATAAAAGAATATTTACATTTGAAATGTTCAGAATGCATCTTTATCTATTTGAAAAAAGATTTTTTCCAGCATT
>VYZW01044347.1:86966-98738 GCA_013401315.1 Balaeniceps rex
AATAACATGAGAAAGGCCTGTATATTTGTTTGATTAAAGAGGACTGTGAGCACGATCAGTCACAATGAAAAGGGGAAGCGTGGTACTGTTACATCATTTGAGAGAGAGGTTCTTAGGACCAAAAGAAAAGCACTAATGACGTAAAAGGCACTGGTAAGAGCTCATCTGAAATATCATGTTAAATTCTAGTCACCCCTGTGCAAGAATATTAAAAAAATTAAAAGTCCTGGTTTTGGCTGGGATGGAGTTAATTTTCTTCCTAGTAGCTGGTATAGTGCTGTATTTTGGATTTAGTATGGGAATAATGCCACGACAATGAGATATAGGTTTGCTGAATGCAAACTCTTACAAAAGCAGATAGAAAGTAGTTGACTTGTTCTGATTATAAAATAGGAGACTAGAAGACAAAAAAATTCTACTTAAGCTAAAGGGCATTCTCCCCATCAGGGCAAATGAGTATGAACTTTCCATGAATTAATTCAGATTGAAAGCTTGATCTTCTAACTACAAGAGTAGCTAAACAGACCAAAACTCCCAAATAGACCTTAAAACTGTTTTAACTGGATTACAGGACATGGTTCCTGCAACTAGAAGGGAAACTGTTGGATAAACCAAGAAGTTGAACTCTGCTGTACTTCCATGTGTTTATCAAAATGTTTCTATGAGAAAGTGCATGTTTCAGAAAAAGCTCCCCCACTAACAAAGATATAGGGAAAATATTTTATTTTCTATTTAAGTAACAGATCTAGGAATTTTAGCAAATAACAACTAATTCTCCCATGTTAGTATGGTCTCCTGAGAACTACTGCATGAAGGTTGAGATATTGAAAACAAATGTAGAGAATCTATAGTGGACAGTAATCAGGCTGAACAGAGGTCTATCAAACATGACCAAAAAGACTGAACTTGAGGTGGTTTAGTTCAATGAAGACAATATCAGAAAAAGAAAATGGTCAGTCTTCTAGGATACACAAAAGCTATTTCAAAGGTAAAGTTAACAGAATCGTTTCCGGATTTACTGAGACAGAACAAGAAGTAACAGGTATAAACTACATCAAGGGAAATTGCATAGCTTAGAAAAAAGCTTTCCAATGGTGAGGATGTGTAGTACTGAGTTTTATTTCCTTGGGAGTCTATGTAGTCTTTTGAGGTTTTAAAGATTATGCAGGATACATCTATCAGGAGTAACAAGCTCATATCTTGCCTTGAGGTAGAATGATAAGCAGAGGGCCCTTTCAGTTTTACTGCCTATGATATGGTGTTTTGGATTCTGGGAAAGGAAATTACTAATTTTACCAAGAGGTCAACTAAGGAAAACAGTGTATGTTTGAGCATGCTGACAGAATTACATCCTCAACTATGGGAAGTAGTAATGAGTCAAGTTTCAGGGCTGACTGTTTCAGATTCTTGGGCACCTCAAATGTGAAAGCTTGTCCCTGTATCTGCCAAAGAAGTGTCTGTTACGATCCCAGCTGAACAGGGATCAGCTTCTTGGTTTGACACTGGTGTAGGGCTATGTAGTGTTTCTGTCTAGTGCAGGAGGTAAAGCAGCATGGCAGCTAAGAAAACAGTATTATTTTTTACTACTTATGTTAAACAGCCACCAGAGCTAACATGAAAGTTGTGTTCTGAAGAAAAAAGGAATACAAATCGGTTTAGAATGGAGTAAGATATTCTGGGGGAAAGCCCAAAACAAAACTGCAGTCTGTGCAAAACAAATCATCCTAAAGGAGACATGCTTTTCTAAACTTGATTTCATGTACCTTTCCTTGAAATCATGTGCAACAATATTCTGTATTACAATAAATGTAATAAATTTTATATTTATATATATCCCTTCCAGATATCTGTCACTTTTTAATGGAAGACATGGGCGAAAAAATTTAAGTTCTTTCTGATGAAGACAACAAATTGGGAAAAATGATCACATATGGAAACATTTTGCATGTCCTGCAATTTTAGAGTTGTCTCTATTTTCTTCCATATTCTTATTATTTTTTTTCAAAGTGTATTCCGTTCTGTAAACTGTCATTCAATATGTAATCCAGTGGTTTTTTCTTTCACCATTTCTAGGTCTGTAGGGAATCATCTCTGTAAAATCTTGACTACAGATTTGTTCTCTATGTGTCTTGTCTTCCATTGTTCCCTTGAGACCTCAGGCTCAATATTTGGGAATCATATGAATAACCTTTTCTTGGGCAAAATGCAATCTGGCAAAGCCACTCTTTAAAAAAAAGATCCAATCCTTAGCATCCGAGGAGGGTAATATCACCCATTTTAATATGAGGATTGACAAAAATAAAATTACCAGAATTCATTCCCCCATTTTCTTATTCTTCCAAATGGATCACATATATTCACAAATTTAACTTTATTTCGCAAAGCTATACAGAGTGATTATTTTTATCTATTATTCTTACTTTACTCAGATCTGGAATGTAGCATTTAAGTTCATAATTAGATTAAAGCATTGCATTATTATGCCCCCTTTTATAAATTTAAGAACAAAAATAATTGTCTTGTTTGTCTCAGTGTAAAACAGCACTTGAAACATACCTTGTCAGATTACAGATTTTCTATGCTAAATCCAAAAATCCCCACTGCTGTCTAGAGGTCTGAACTTAATCTGATTGATTTTAATTTAAATCAGTCCATAGAAACTGTGGGTCTGGCTTAAAATCTAAATCAACAAGGTCTCACGGAAGTTCTGCTCAAGTACTAACCTGGTCTAGTACTGGTTACCTTGACAGACTTGACAGGATCACAGCCCAGAACAGTATGGCATAACAATTTTATAAAGTTAGATAGCAAAATACTGAGTTCAATCAGAGCGAAAAACATTGTAACAGTCTCTAATACTTTGTCTGATAAATGAATTTGTCTCTTACCACAACACTCTGGACAATCAGGATGTATTAGAGCATTCATTCCATACCCTGGATAACAGCGATCAACCCATACCATTTGGAGAGTACCTTCAATGTAGTATATTTCAGGCAACGGTTCAGAACTTTTCCTGCTAACTTCCACTTGTTGCTTAAAAAATCTCTCTATAAGGTGTTTTGCCTAAATTGAAAAAAAATTTTTTTTCAGAATCTTTGATGAAAAGAGGTCAGAATACAAGAAAAGACAAAAGAATGTGAGTATGAGTTAGCATTAAGATTTAAAGGATGTACCACTAAATCTTTTGATTGTAGCTGAATGGAAACAGGACAATCTGATATTCTTGGATATGTTGGTTTTAATTTAGATAAACCTTGGTCAATTAATGCAATGTCTTTGAAAGTGGTCAGGATTATACAAACAGAACTTTAAACGCTAATCCATGGCAATTTTGCCCACATTAGACATCTGTAGCCCAACATCAATAGACCTGCAGCTTTCCCATCTACATAGGTACTATTATTTAGGTCCACTTATATTTCAGACATACTTTCCATCTTTGTTAGCTATTCCTGTTCAATAAAAAGAAAATGCCAAAGGTCTCCTGAAGTTAAATAAGGGGATTATTATTATTATATCAATCAAATATAATCATGGAAGACTAATTCCCTTACTCAAAAAGATTTGCACAAATACAATCCTAGATAGGAAAAACATTCATTTCAATCAGTGCAGAACCAGCAGCACAGAATCACAGAAATGTAAGGATACAAGAAAGCCCTATTCCATCTCATCTACTCCATCTCCCTAGCCAAAGGGAATGTTTTATTTTTAAAAATCCTTTATTTTCTCTGGAATTTTGGACCATTTTTTATGAAGTCTCTTCCACTGGAATATTAAAGATTTTAAGTCATAGTAGTTAAAATTAAAAATGTGACTTCTAACTGGCTAAAATATATAAAATATGTAACAAAAAATAGACCCATTAGCAATCTGACAAAGTCTAACAGTAAAAAGTATCAATGCTTCATATCCAGACAGTGCTTCATTTGTGTACAGGGATTAATTATATATAAAGCTAAAAAGAAAAAGCAAAAAAAAACCCTTTAATAGGCTTGCAAGGTTCAGTACACACAGAAATTGGCAAAACAAAATTTATTCATGTTCTCTTAATTTGATCCTCTTGTCTGTATGAAAAAGATGAACTTTGATCATGAGGTTTCCTCACCAATTTAGGGTTATTTTCAGTGGACAGGATGGAAGGTGCTTAATGAGTACAATGTTATTTTAGACTCCCTTATCCCTCCACTGGAATCCCAAAGCATGATTTGCATACCTGCTATTTCTTGGTATTCCTCCTGTACTTCCCTTCCCCTTTCTCCTTTCCCCTTTAAGAACCTCTGAATTAACAGTTAACCTAGTAAGCAAGACTCTGGCTTCTGGTTCTCTACTGTAAAAGTCAAACGCCTTCAAGCAGCTAAAATTCTGCCAGATCAATAATAAAATCACTTTGAAGTGATGGAAAGGCACTCCCATTGCAAAACAGCATGTTTGGTATTTAAAAGATAGCACATGTTCAACGTTTCCCGATTGTCCTGCCACTTTTCATGCTCTTAATATACTGTCTTTAATATAGACTGATAGTGTGATCTGCCTTATCTATAACGGCAATAGAATATTAGCAATTTTAACTGATACAAATTTTATATTCACTAAAACTTTTATATTGATTTATTAATTACTAAAAAATGTTTCATTTTTTATGCTATTATATTTTATTGTGAGAGTAGCTTATGTTAGTTGCTTTTTTATTTTTCCATCTACTGTACCTTATTTAGTCTATGAGATGCATCACAAGCACTTTGCTGACATAGTCTATTGTGTTTTTCTCTGTCTAAGGAAGCAACTGTAACAAAACACAATCTGTTTATAGAAGAACAAAGTCAATGAAATGAACATTTTTTTTTATTTACTGGTTTAAGATTTTAGTCAGTTCTGATGCAAGTATTTAGGACTTTTTACCATATTTCAGACTACTAACTAGCAATGTTTTAAAGAAATCACAGAGCTTGTCCTCTTATAGATATTACACATCTATGTCTCATTTTCAATATACTTAAACATTTTATGGGAATTGCCATTTATCTGTAAATTTTAATGGCAAGGAAATGTATAATTCTGGACTCTTCCCAGATTTATAAATATCTGAATCCTTTCAAAAGAAATAAGCTAATCCCTCTCTAATTACCTGCCTGTCATTGTGCTTTTAAAGATTTTCCCTGCTCCCCTCCCCTGCACAAACATATCAGTTCCTGAGCCTGGATGTGGGGGGAACACTGCCACCAAGAATGAGGAAAAGGCTGAGGTACTTAATGCCTTCTTTGCCTCAGTCTTTAATAGTCAGACGAGTCATTCTCAGGGTAGGCAGCCCCCTGAGCTGGAAGACAGGGACGGGGAGCAGAATGAAGCCCCCATAATCCAAGTGGAAATGGTTAGCTACCTGCTACACCACTTAGACACACACGAGTCTATGGGGCCAGATGGGATCCACCCAAGGGTACTGAGGGAGCTGGCAGAAGTGCTCACTAAGCCACTTTCAATCCCTTATCAGCAGTCTGGGCTAACCAGGGAGGTCCCAGTTGACTGGAGGTTAGCATCTACAGGAAGGGCCGGAAGGAGGATTGAGGGAACTACAGGCCTGTCAGTCTGACCTCAGTGCCAGGCAAGGTTATGGAGCAGATCATCTTGAGTGCCATCATATGGCACATACAGGACAACCAGGTGATAAGGCCCAGTCAGCATGGATTTATGAAAGGCAGATCCTGCTCGACTAACCTGGTCTCCTTCTATGACAAGGTGACCTGCTTAGTGGATGAGGGAAAGGCTGTGGATGCTGTCTACCTGGACTTTAGTAAAGTCTTTGGCACCATTTCCCAGAGCATTCTCCTGGAGAAACTGGCTGCTCATGGCTTGGATGAGTGTACTCTTCGCTGGGTAAAAAACTGGCTGGATGGCCGGGCCCAAAGAGTTGTCGTGAACGGAGTTAAATCCAGTTGGCAGCCAGTCACAAGTGGTGTTCCCGAGGGCTCAGTGCTGGGGCCAATTCTGTTTAATATCTTTATCCATGATTTGGAAGAGGGGATCGAGTGCACCGTCAGTAAGTTTGCAGATGACACCAAATTGGGTGGGAGCGATGATCTTCTTGAGGGTAGGAAGGCTCTACAGAGGGATCTGGACATGCTGTATTGATGGGCCAAGGCCAATTGTATGAGGTCCAACAAGGCTAAGTGTTGGGTCCTGCACTTGGGCCACAACAACCCCATGCAACGCTACAGGCTTGAGGAAGAGTGGGTGGAAAGCTGCTCGGCAGAAAACGGCTTGGGGTGTTGGTCAACAGCCAGCTGAATTTGAGCCAGCAGTGTGCCCAGGTGGCCAAGAAGGCCAATAGCATCCTGGCTTGCAGCAGAAATAGTGTGGCCGGCAGGACTAGGGAAGTGCTCATCCCCCTGTACTTGGCACTGGTGAGGCCAGGTGTTCAGTTTTGGGCCCCTCATTACCAGAAAGGCATTGAGTTGCTGGAGCATGTCCAAAGAAGGGCAACGAAGCTGGTGGAGGGTCTAGAGCACAAGCCTTATGAGGAGCAGCTGAGGGAACTGGGGTTGTTCAGTCTGGAGAAAAGGAGGCTGAGGGGAGACCTTATTGCTCTCTACAACTACCTGAAAGGAGGTTGCAGCGAGAAGGGTGTCAGTCTCTTCTCCTAAGTAATAGGAGTGATCACTCCTAAGTGATAGGATGAGAGGAAATGGCCTCAAGTTGTGCCAGGGGAGGTTTAGATTGGATATTAGGAAAAATTTCTACACTGAAAGGGTTGTCAAGCGCTGGGAAAGGCTGCCCAGGGAAGTGGTTGAGTCACCACCCCTGGAATTTAAAAGACGTGTGGATGTGGCGCTTAGGGACATGGTTTAGTGGTGGAATTGGCACT
Source organism: Balaeniceps rex (assembly GCA_013401315.1). Classification (NCBI taxonomy): domain Eukaryota; kingdom Metazoa; phylum Chordata; class Aves; order Pelecaniformes; family Balaenicipitidae; genus Balaeniceps; species Balaeniceps rex. Next base: position 93,832 of record VYZW01044347.1, read on the forward strand.
CCTAGGTTAACGGTTGGACTTGATGATCTAAAGGTCTTTTCCAACCTAAACAATTCTATGATTCTATGATTCTATTCTATGATTTCCACAGTTAATGCCTTTAGTGAAAAGCTGGTAATGGAAATATTTTATGAAAACAAATTCATGCTAAAGTTAAAATGTATTTTTAATAACTAAACTTTATCAAAGGATGATAAGTATCTAAGACACTGCGAGGTCTTCATTTATGTATAAACATAAACTCATTTATGTATAAACACACCTAAATATCAGATATAAAGTTTTATAATTATTACAATACGTAATCACACTCAGTAAGAATCCTTAAATATCCCCTAATTTGGTGACATCTTCCCAAGCCACCTAATGATTTGCTTTAAATCAAGCCAACTCGATATTTTTGGCAAGTCAGTTTTACCCAGGTCTCTTTTAGGCTCCTTTTGTTTTAAAGAAATGGAAAATTATGAAAGCTCCCTCTTTTATTGTTGCCACTCGAAGAAGGAAAAGTACTGAGGTTCATCTCATTTAACTTTAGTTCTTGAAAATTAGACATCCAGTCTTAGTCTGTCATTTGGAAGCTGTTTATAATAAAGACCAAAGCACATCCATGGAGTGATTTATACACCTGTTGTAGGTGGCTAGATGAAGGTAATCTGGGGAGTTACAGAATACACTGTATCACCTTCCTTCCTATGTTAGTGTGCAACAAGGGACATGATAGTGTTTTATGATACAAAATTAAAAATATTGATCTATCCACAGCTATAAAAAGTTCTAAAGCTCTTCTGAAATAATGTAAAATATGCACTTTTTTAGTAGATCAACAGTCTTTTTTATATTGACATGAATTTCACATGCAATACTTTGAAGCATTTTTAGAATCAAGAAACTTTATTATTAAACCCTTAGAATACTTTCTGCATATAAGCAGTAAATACATTCCATTAACTATAAAAATTCTAAACATTCTTTAAAAGCAAGGCAGATTTTTACCTGAAAATGTAAAGAAGATTTCATTCTGTAGACCTCCTCTCTGCATTTTTACATGATGGCATTCTGACTTAATTAATGTAACCTCACAAGAAAGTTCAGCAACAAGTTTGTTTAGCATCTGAAGCAACACTTTCTCAAAAGAGGTATTATGAGAACTGTTGCAGGGGGCTGCATGATACTGAGCTGTGAACTCATAGTAATTTTTAGGATCAGAATAAGCTGTAGAAAAAAATGTGGAAGATGATGAGGAACATATATGAAGTAAAAAGAAAAGTAATTTGTGTATTTGAAAATAAAATCGCCAATTTAAATCCTTAATTTATAAACAAAAACTATTTTGCACCCCCAGAGAATTTTTAATGATAAAATTGTGTATGCTGGGACAGTTGGAAACACTTAAAAGATTTTTACAAGTTGACATTCTTATTTATATCCATAGGTAAGTCTTACTCTTTATTATTGTAATTTTTAAATTTTTAAAACAGGACATTACAGGATTATGAAAGCCAAGGTTAAGCATACAAAATACCCTTTAGTATGTGACACAATATTTCATCTCACACATTATGGGCAGTTATAGTAGTATGTTATATATATTTTTAGTCAACTATCACAAAAGTATTTTAAAGGGCTTAAAAACTGAATCCTCTTCCCCAGACATCAGTAGAAAATGCAACTAATAAGATGACCAGAAATTCCTTCTCTGTGAGCAGAAGTAACTGAAAAAGCTTCCATATTGCTATGAAATTTACTTTTATGGATGGCTCAACTATTTCACCTTTACTGTGAAGCTAAATGCACACCTGGGCATCTTTTACAAATAAGCCAATGTACCATAGAATGTGTATTTCTAGTTATTTCATGATAACCATGCTTACCCAAAGCTGAAGATCAACAGAGCACAATGTTAAATAGAAAATAGGAGTAAAAGAATGAAGAACAGGGGTCATGGTGTGGGTATAATCACACAGAGAAGGGGGGCAGTGGAGAAGAAAGAACAAAGGAATAGAAACTGAACCAGCTGAAAGAAGCAGCAGAACATCCAAAATATGGTACCCAATTAAGACAGCTCATTAGATCCTCTACCTTGCTTTTGCCTCCCCCATTTCGTTTCCCTTGCTGCTGCACATTCCAGATTTTTCTGTATATATGTATGAAACTTGAATTTTGTATGCTAACATTCAGATTGGATCCTTACTGAAGGATGTTAAGTCTGCATTACTGAAAACTGTAACCTTTTCCATCAAAACTGTTTTAAAGAAACTTTTTCCTTTCCAGTTCTGTGAAGCAAGATAGCTGCTAAAAGTCATGGTTATTCTGTATGAAGGCTACTGTGCCAAAGTAAAATTAATGTACATTAGAGGTTAATTTAGGTTATTGTCCTCTACCATGTTTCTAAATGATCACTGGTACGCATTTTAAATTCAAGATCAGACATAGTTCCTGCTGAAGGCAATAGGAGATCTTGCATACATCTCCACAAGAATAATGTATCCTTTATAGAAGAAGAGGAAAGCTAGTAATGAATAAATGACACTGCCTTTACAATCTTCCACTTTATCAAAGGCTTTTTACCTGCTGACAGAAGGAAATGTAATCAGAACAGGAAAGAATAAGCTACAAATATTACATCATTAAATGATACGTACTTAAAAAACACAATTTATTTCACGTGTGAAATAAATCCATACAGCTGTGCTAAAATTAATCTCATAAAGAATAATTCAGTTTAAAATTATACTATTTTAATGTTATTAAGTTTATTGCCTATTCAATTTGTTACATTTCATTACGTTTTATGTTTCTTTTTTAAAAATAACTGTATTTATAAGTTTCTCAGTCAGCCATTGAGCTTCATTTAAGGTTCTGTAAATGACATTAAATGAACTGCAACTGCCTGGTAGTAACTAATATTAAAAACAATTTCCCGGAGAAACACAAAGTCTTTATCTCTGCAAATTAAATTCTAAATAAGCCTACTTATTTAAAAATAGCAGCACACATTTAAAAAATTAAAATATTTTCAAGGCAACAACACACTTACCTGGACTGATGACTTACCATAAATAAGATATTTTATTATGAGGTTTTTATCAGGTTGCATTGCTGTTAGCTTATAAACAACAGAACAAGTGTAAACTCCACTCAGGTTGAAATGTCTCAATATTAAAGTTCCTGTTGGTGATATTTGCACACTGCTATGTTCTAGTAAACATAAAAATGAAATAAATTTAGTTCTCATCATGAGAAAATGCAGAAACTAAGGGTCCAAATGGTTATTTACTGTTAAGCTGTGCACAAAATAATAATATTATGGATTCAGCTGATGGCACAGGACTCAGAAACTGAAGCTGATTGGGTGTCACTCAGTTCAGCGTTACACAAATATGCCTTATTGCTGCTGTGTTGTTAAGGATTGGTTGACAAAGCAGTCCTAGAAACCTGTTTTTATTTGATCTCAGACATCTATTTTCTCTCCAATAACCACTTCCAAGAGTAAAAAACTCCCAGAAAAGAAGGACAAAGTGGGCAAATAATCTCTTTTTATACCTCTATATAGTCAAACTGACTACTAACCTTTCGGTCTTCAGGAACTGCCTCAAGAATTAGCTGCTGGTGGTGTTTAACATTAACTCCAAAGTAGACAACACAGGAAGTTCAAGTTAAGCAAGTATTGTATAACAGACCTTCAAAAAAAATTATATGTATATGCCAAAATGACAGTCATGTAGTTTAAGATTGTAAAATAATCCTTCTGTATGAAAAGATATGCATTGTTACGGTGGCCAAAGTCTTAACACAACTCCTTAGTGCAAGGGAGAGAGGAAGTAGGATCCTACTTCAAAGGACATATCATGAGCATGGTTCTTTAACTAGGTTTTTAAAGAGAAAAGAAAGCACTGCTTAAGGTCAGATTTGGGCACTGATAATGAGCCATACAGTTGTCCCATGTAGCCTGCATGTGGGTGTTGGTGGATGATGACAGTTATGAGTCCTTTCCTGACTTGAAAAGTCCTCAGGCAGTAACAATATAGATATGGGTTTCTCAAATAGTAATATGCAGCCTATCTTGCTGGCAGCTGTCAAAGAAAACCTTGGGAACCACTAGATTAGAGTCGATTATAATAGACTTCAAGGTAAAATACTCACTTCGATAAAATATTTTGGGAATGGATTTTCGTTTCCATTTTCAGATGCCAAAAAAAAAATCTTTTTAACATTCTAAATAATTTAGAACTTTTATGTAGACAATGGAAGCTTAGACAATTAGTGTGGTACAAAAGCAGCGTATTTTTAGACTGAAAAAATCAATGCTAAGGACATGAGATCTATACTACACACATCTTAGGGCTTTTACTTCAGACCAGTCCAAATCTGTTTTTACAGATTGAGCACGCATTATTTCTCGAAACAAACCCTTCCAATAAGTTTCATTAGGAATCCAGTTTGTGCACTCAAAGGCCAGACCATGATCCAAACAAAATGTGCTAAGTGGGTACAGTCAAGCAATTAACTACAAAGCCACACTCCTATTCAAACTAACATGTTACTGTAGATGCATGCTGATTTTCCTGGTATGCGATTTTAAGAAAGATATTGGGAAAAAAATAGCCTGATTGAAGTGCATCTTTTTACATACTTGGCAGGAGGGTGTAGGACAACTTTGTTCCTAAAGAAACCATTTAATCTTTTAATTAACTTAATTTTGTCATATATATCACTGTGTTTAAAAAAAAAAAATCAAGTACTGGTGAAAAAGAGTATCACAGAATCACAGAATCACAGAATCATTTGGTTGGAAAAGACCTTTAAGATCATCAAGTCCAACCGTACCTGTCCACTACTAAACCATGTCCCTCAGCACCTCGGCTACCCGTCTTTTAAATACCTCCAGGGATGGGGACTCCACCACT
>VYZW01044348.1:4828-29073 GCA_013401315.1 Balaeniceps rex
TTTGTAATCCCCAAGACCCCTACTTTAGATGTCTTACCAACTATGTGCATGTAAACTACAACATTTCAGAAGTGTTACCAATGGTCTTTATTAGTTGCTTCTTAAATTTTTTTACATTAATTATGTAAAGATTAGTTTTATGATAGGCATTTAATGCAGATCATTGGGGAAAAAATGGCATTATATTTTTATTATCTGTGCTGAGTCACTAATGTACAATTATTATCTGTGTGGACCTGAGTACAGTTATAAAGAGAACTGTACCAAATGGTTTTGAGCACAAAAGTAGCCTTGACTGAGCTATACCTTGGAAAGGAAATAAGATGAAAGAGGAAGGCTCTCTTCCAGAATTGCGCTTTTTTTTTTGTCACAAAACCCCTGATTTCTCCTTGTAAATTGAGGCGGCATGGAGGTGTTGTTGGCAGCAAAGGCAAGACTAAGTTGTGCAGAGGGAGGGAACAAAATAGAGCCTGTCTGGAACCACATTTGGGAATGTTTCTATCCATGTGCCCCAAAATTCAAGCCATTTACTCCATGAAAGACAGTTGTCAAACAGAAATTGCCTCAGGAATATTTCCATTTTTTATTTTTCCTTTGGTAGAACAGGATATGTAGACCAAATGGAATATACAGTCTACAGTGCTTACAGTAAATAAATTCCTTCTGCTTATATCAAGAACATAGGACTCTAGATAATAGTATATATCTGCAAAGGGAAGAGAAAGAGCGATCATTATGAATGCCAAAATATTTTCATCCTAAAATGTCCTCTTAATTTCCTTAGAGGCTTTGCTTTCTGGAATGAAAAATTGCTTTTTTTTTTTTCCTCTTAGTCCCAGTGTGACTATTCTAGCATTCGGAATGATAATATTAAGGGTTTTATAAGCAAAGAAGCACATTGCTGGGGGACAGAATAAAGAAGTGGGAAATTATTTTATGCCATTGATATTAAAAAAATTAAATCAGCAGCACTAGAGTTATTAGTGTATTTTGGATGGCACAATGTGATTGCCACTGTGCTCCAATAGAAGTGAAAACAAAAATAATAAGATTTATGGAAAGATGAAGGAACCAATACTCTTTCTGCCTAAGAAGAATGTTGTTGTAATTTCTGTTAATATTAAAACACATTTACTGAGAGACAATCAGAGTGTCGTGGAATAATTTAGTCTGAAATGGATCTTTGGAAGTTGCATGGTCCAACTCCCCACTCAAAGTAGTGCCAATCTCAAAGTTGAATCCAACTTTGAAACCATGAGGCTGCTCAGCGCTTTGCCAAGCCAAATTCTGTGTCTCTTTAAGGATGGAGATTCCACAGCCTCTCTGGGCAATCAGTTCCAGCTTTTCCTCACTCTCATTACACCAATTGGCTTAGTCCTACTACTTAATTGGAATTTTAACTGCACTTTGTGCCCATTGCCCCTAGCATTGGAGGCTGTGCACCTCCAAGAGGAATCTGGCTCCATTTTCTCTATAAACACTCACTAAATAGCTGAAAAAAGGCAATTACTTCCTCCTTTGCCTGCTCTTCTTCAGGGTAGATGAACCCTTCTCTCTACAACTGTCTTTTCTTGTACTCCAGCCCCCTGATCATCTTGATGGACCTCTGCCATACTCATTTCAATTAGTCGCTGTCTTACTTGTACTGGGGAGCACAAAATTGGACTTAGTGCTTTAGATGCAGTCTTACAAGTGCTACACTGAATAGACAGTAGTAGGCACATCCTTCTTCCTGTTGGCCATGGTCTTACTAATACAGTCCAGTATGTTCTTAGACTTCACTGCAATACATACAAACTGATTGCATGTAAACCAAACACTGGTGGTACTTTGTTGCTGTAATATAGTTGTAATGTTGTTGCGTTGGGTTGTAAGTGAATTTCCAGAGAAATACTCTGGTTAACTGTAATTGCTATTGAATTTATAATCATATCATGTAAGCCATGCTATTTATTCTTAAGATAATATCTTAATGAAATTCTGTAAGTTGGAGAATCCCTCCTATGAGCTGTACAGCAAAATATCATGTGGGCAGGTGTGCAGTGAATGTAACTGCAGTAGAAGCACACTTTGCACTTCTGTAGTTAGTTTTACCCAACACTAATGAAGCTTTGTAGAACTCCTACAGAGAAAGTAATTATTACATCCATTATGCAGAAGGGAGGAATTGAAGCATAAATAAGCAACAGAACTCATTTTAAAGTCTGCAGTGATGGCCTAAATGACCTCTTACTGAGTGGGAGTTTTAGGAATGATTTAATTAGAGAAGAACTAGGTCAAGGCCAAATGCTTTTGAAAATCTCACCCTACCTTTTCTAACTCAAGGCCTAGCAGAGAACAGAAGTCAAGGCAAGGCCCTCCTTCTAATCCTTTAATTTATTTTGAGTGCATATCATACTCATAAACAGTGAATTAGATTCCTCCTCCCCAGGTACTAACCTTCTCATCATGAGCAACACAGGGAAAAAAAGGGGAAAATTGGTTAGTTCCACAGTTCTGGGGGGTGTGGGGGGGAATAACTAGCTAGCTAGATGGATGTAATAGTAGATAGATTCTGGAAACCATTTCAGTAATTCAGATGTTCAGTGCTTTGCCCACAGTATATCAGTGTCCAGGACACTCTTCACCCATTTCAAAAAGAATATTTTCCGTGAACCCTATTTTTATCAGGGCAACCTGTCAAGCTACCCTTTTAACAACATATTTTCATAGCAGGATTAGACAGTTTGCTTACTTTCAAATTCTGAAATGTCCTTTAGAAGAGGTAGGGTTTTTTTCTTTTTATTTAACAGTATGAAAATTTTTGTCAAAAGCAAAATAAAAGATCTCAAAAATGTTCCTGGGTAAACAGGGAAATTTTGTTTAATTGTTTGCTTGGACAACATTTCAAGAATAGTCTTGAAGACCTTAAAATTAGGGGTGCTAATTATGTCACAACAAAAATTAACACTCTTGAAAATGTTGACTTTATAAAGTAATGTAACTGAAAAGATTAGGAAATAGCTGTACAACTGATGAGTGCCACAAGATGGCACTGTTTTATGCCACCTGTTTTATTCTAAGTAGTGTCCTAAAACAATAAATAGGTTAATAGAGATTATTAAGAGTAAATGATGCATATACAGGCTTATAAAAAAAAAAAGATTGTAATAAATGAACAAGAAATATAAAAATTTAGCTAAGTAGTTTATTCAGTAGAAATAGGGTAGAACTCATTCAGCAATGACATATCTGCCCCAATGTTGTCAGGAGGCGGACAGGGGCTGGAAGTAAACACAGCTGGTCTGGTTCAGATTAGGCAAGAATGCATCAATATGATTACCTAGAATTTAAACTTTCATTGTAAGTCTTCAGGTTCAGGAAATAATACTTAACTGTCCCCACAGCGTTTCTCAATCTTCTTCTTTTCTTTGAAAGATGAAATTTATCTACACTGACTTTTATGGTCAGAAAAAAGGTATTTTTACAAGAGAAAGGAGTTCTAGAGCATGGCCACTTGTGCAGAATGTGTGCATTAACATTATTCACAGCCCTAAAAATAATTTTACCCAAGCTTCCCAGAACAACAGCATGACACAAAGTAGTGAGTTTTGATCCTGCGTAACAGGAATTTGTTTCATGTTAGGAGAAAGGAGGATCAAAAGAGTTTCTCAGGCACACCCAATACACTCAGTTTGGTATTGCTGGTTGAAACTTAAGACAGTTGATGCTTATTCAGACCTAAAAAGTTGTGGCTCTTCTATTAGTGGGTTGCTCCATAAAGCTCAGGTAGCTTTCTTCTCAACATTCCTGCATGGATGTCAAGATCAGTTTTACGTGGGAGGACGTGTCCTACACCTTCTTTGCATTCCTCAGGGAACAGGTTCCCAAATACATTCATTCCCACTGATTTCAGCGGGAAAATGTAGGCCATTAAATCTCTGTCTGATTGGCAGTCTTAAGTTTAACATACAAGCATGTCACACAATTAATATACAGCCTGTCTTTATATCAATACAGGTGAGAAGCAACTTTCTTACTTGTGGGAAACTGTCTAACAACAATATTTTTTTAGGCATGTCTTTGAAAGACAGGCCCAAGACATTTGTCTCTGAGTTTTGAGTTGCCACTCATCACAAGTAGACCTGTGTCTTCACATAAAGCCAAAGATAATAGGAAAGTCCCTGATGAATTTCAAGGAATCTCTGAAATTCATCCCTTTTTGGATTATTTAAATATTAGCATTATTTTTTCTATTTCTGTATTTGGAACATGCAAGAAAATAAAATGTTTAGATACAAAATAACATTGCATGTACTGCAATATTACCTCAACAAATAAACATCAAACTTGATAAGCATTGCAAGAAGCCTTTCTAAAAAGCATTAATTTGTTCATTTTCCATCCTCTTCTTAAGAGAATCATAGAATCATAGAATCATTTAGGTTGGAAGGGACCCTTAAGATCATCAAGTCCATCAATAAACCGTGTCCCTAAGTGCCACATCTAGCCGTCTTTTAAATACCTCCAGGGATGGTGACTCAACCACTTCCCTGGGCAGCCTGTTCCAATGCTTGACAACCACTTCTGTGAAAAAATTTTTTTCTATTATCCGATCTAAACCTCCCCTGGTGCAACTTGAGGCCGTTTCCTCTCATCCTATCACTTGTTACTTGGGAGAAGAGATTGACACCCACACCACCACCCACCATGCTGAAGTGCACTGGGATAGTCAGTCTTAAAAAACTATGACTCCATCGATCAAAGGTCCATTCATCCCTACTATAGGGAAAAAAGCTTTGCAGCCATTATTTTAGCAGCCTTCATGGAAGAGGAAAGCAGGAAAAAAGGGGAGTAGGGTGAGGGATTTGGGGTATTTTAATCTATTCAAGTGATGAAATGAATAATAAAGGTGAATCTTGGCAAAGGGTTTCTCAGCTTGGATCTTTATGTGTTTGCTGGGAAGGGAGGAGAGACAGGAGGGGGGAAAAACAGACATAGTGTTTGGAAGATTGGCTCAGGACCCTGAAAAATGTGTTTGTAGTGAGTTCCTATTCTGCAGATAGTCCAGCCTTGTCATGTCTCTAAGCAACAAGATCTATAATATGCACTCTCACTAACACAGAGTAAATTGCCTCAAATGTGATTAAATTTTAAGCCAGATCCGAATCTTTATTTAGTGATTGCTTTATTATCACAGTTAGTAGGGGAATAAATATTGCCATGGGTTTAAGACCTCATGAAGCTTATTATTTTTCAGTATTCATATGAGAATAATATCTAGGAATTACCTATATTCAGAGTTCTGACTAATGCTCAAAATTACTGTGTGGGCAAGGTCTTCACCTGTGATATTCACCTCTCGATATTTTTCAGAGGTTGGTGATGGCAGAATGTAGAAATCTGTGGATTATGGGGTATTCAGTTGTGTTATACTTTTGTGTAAAACAGGCATTTTTTCCAGTGCTTGTGATCTGTATGACACTGAAGGTTATAAATAAAATAGTAATAAATGCATGTCTCTTAAGCTTAAACTATATCTAGAAATCTCCTGGAGAAGCTGTCAGCTCATGGCTTAGACAGGTGTACTCTTTGATGGGTAAAAACCTGGATGAATGGCCGAGCCCAAAGAGTTGTGGTGAATGGAGTTAAATTCAGTTGGAGGCCGGTCACAGCTGGTGTTCCCCAGGGCTCAGTTTTGGGGCCAGCCCTGTTTTATATCTTTATCAATGATCTGGATGAGGGGATTGAGTGCACCCTCAGTAAGTTTGCAGACGACACCAAATTGGGCAGGAGTGTTGATCTGCTTGAGGGTAGGAAGGCTCTAGAGAGGGACCTGGACAGGCTGGATCGATGGGCCGAGGTCAATTGTATGAAGTTTAACAAGGCCAAGTGCCGGGTCCTGCACTTGGACCTGTCACGATAACCCCATGCAACGCTACAGGCTTGGGGAAGAGTGGCTGGAAAGCTGCCTGGTGGAAAAGGACCTAGGGGTGCTGGTTGACAGCTGGCTGAGTATGAGCCAGCAGTGTGTTCAGGTGGCCAAGAAGGCCAAGAGCATCCTGGCATGTATCAGAAATAGTGTGACCAGCAGGACCAGGGAAGTGATCGTCCCCCTGTACTCGGCACTGGTGAGGCCGCACCTTGAGTACTGTGTTCAGTTTTGGGTCCCTCACTACAAGAAGGACATTGAGGCACTGGAGTGTGTCCAAAGAAGGGCAATGAAGCTGGTGAAGGGTCTAGAGCACAAGTCTTATGAAGAGCGGCTGAGGGAAGTGGGGTTGTTTAGTCTGGAGAAGAGGAGGCTGACGGGAGACCTTATAACTCTCTACAACTATCTGAAGGTGAGGTGGGTGTCGGTCTCTTCTCCCAAGTAACAAGCGATAGGACAATAGGAAATGGCCTCAAGTTGCGTCGGGGAGGTTTAGATTGTATATTAGGAAAAATTTCTTTACTGAAAGAGTGGTCAAGCATTGGAACAGGCTGCCCAGGGAAGTGGTTGAGTCACCATCCCTGGAGGTATTCAAAAAACGTGTAGACATGGCACTTTGGGACAGGGTATAGTAGGCATGGTGGTGTTGGGTTGACGGTTGGACTAGACGATCTTAGAGGTCTTTTCCAACCTTAATGATTCTATGATTCTATGATTCTGTGTTACCTGTATTCCAGGTGTTATAAAACATGGCACAAACTAGATTTAAATCTTTCTGGTAATTCATGACATTCACCATAAAATGTACAGGCAACATGAGATGATATCTTAAAATGGGAAATTAATGTTTTGGATATCAGAAACAAAAGAGTGCATTTATGGGACTTGAAAATTGGACTTTTTTTGCATTTTTATACTCTGCTTTAAGGTCACTAAAAGTGTTTCAAAATGACTGAATAAGTCTACTATCAATGATCAAATTTTACAGCGCAGAAACAACATGCTATAACACAAACAATAAACAGAGGATAGTAACAGGCCAGATGCTGCTTTAAAAAGGTGCGCATTTGGCCATCATAATAAAGTTGACGCTATTGAAGAAAAAATATCAGTCATGGGAGATTCTTTTATTTATTAAACATGCCAGAGTAGATATATAGCAACAACATGCTGACCTGGTAACATTTGAGGCCAACGTGTAATTGATATAAATTGATATATGATCTTATATACAGAACAATGCAAATTAGTTATGTTGGACAGGAACCTGGAGAAGGTTCAGTGCATTTACCTTACTTGATAAAGTCTCTTTCATTGACAGTCTTCTCTGAACTGGATAGTCTTGTTAAATAATTCTAAAAATAAATTTTACTTTAGATGATTGCTTAGACTTTATAAAATATTATTTCTCCTTTACAGTTACTGAGTTGCACAATATAGGAATGGGATTCAAATCCAGATTTGGACATCTTCAGCACAATTCAGTCATTGCAAAAGTTGTCATCTGCTGCTATTTAAGAAATGACATAGGACTTGTGGAAGACTTGTGTTTTTGTAGTGGTTGTTGGGGGCAAGGTATGATGCTCTGGGGCATCTTATACACCATTACTTACCTATATGTGGGGGCCAAATCAAGCCCGCTTTTTTTTAGTTTTGTTGACTATAACAAGATCTTTAGACACCAAGCCCACATACAGACTCCTACAGGTAGAAACCTAAGTGTAGGTGTCTCCATCTGGAGCTGAATCCTACCCTAGATACCTTTTTACACAGACAGTAGAGAGCTGATGTGGTTGCCCACACATTGGCATCTAGGATTGCTTGATACGTCTTAGTGTTTGACCTGGTCCCTACCTGCCACTCCCAAATGGCCTGTATAAACCTGTGTCGTATTTGACAAACCTCTTCAATTCTTTCAGATACCCAAGGCATCTCAAAAAGCAGTGGATGCTTATGCGTGAGCAAGTGAATGGAGGATATTTTGTGTTTATGAACCCCTTTACACACAAAAATGGCTCAGCAAGAACCCGACACCTATAATTTTCCCTGGCACTGAAGAGATTTAAGATCCAGTCCTTTTTTTTTTTTCCTCTTCCTTTGTGGAATGTCTTACATAGTCTGGTCTCTGCTTTCAGATAGTTTAAATGGTATTCATCTGACCTATTTTAGACATCTTCATCTGATCAGCTCTCCGTAGACTAATTTTATAGTCAAGGAGACTACGACACATTTCTAGACTGCAATTAAACTCATCCTAAAGTATGTGGCTAAAATAGGTCAGATGAATCACATGCCCATTGCTCTTCATTGTCTATGAAGTATGGCTAGCTCAGATGTAGACATCTAAAGTTAGGTCAGATGAATCATGTAATACGGTATCCCTCAAGGACATAGTTGGAGGGAGGAGTTACATTCCTTCTGAAGTGACTTGTTACCATGGTGTCTGGGGTTGTCAGAAGTCAGAAAGATTAATTCTACTTACATATTTGTATAAAGTATGATTGTCATTTCACATGTTCTTATTATTTATAAGTCTCAACATAGAAAGAGTTTCACACTGAGAAGATAGGGATATGATTATCAATACTTGACTGAGCATTTTTTGATCACCCAAGAATTTTAAACTGGTTTGGATTGAAAACAGGCAGATAATCATGCTTTCACAGAGTTAGTCTTGAACATATGACACAAAATTTATGTTGGCTTTATGTCTTTCTGACATCTTTACGCTGAACATGGGAGAATGGCAAGCATTTGATGCAGCATAAAGTGGATCAGATAGACAATGACTTACCATGCATAAAACCCACCTTGTGAGGCAAGGTCCATGCCTCACATAAATTCATCATTAAAAGAAACTTGAACTTACACAGCTGGTTTACAGAATAAATAAAATAGGATAATTATTATTATTGTCATGTGTTCATTATATTTTGATCTGGTGCTAGGATTCCTAAACCTAAATTTACTATATCCTCTAAACAAAGACTGAGAGTTGAATAAGGTCTGGCTGGGATGAATATTTTACTAAACGCTTGGTTCAGCACAGAAGAATCCCCTTCACTTTTGCCCCAATTCATCAAATCTTCAGCCGTGCCAATACAATTCCTTGTGAAATTGGATTGTAATAAGATCAGTCAAATGATGGGAGTTAAAAATAACTAGCATAATCTGAAAGCCCAGCAAACAGGAGGAGAAGAAGGAACAGAAACCAGGAATGAGGAGGATGAGTAGGCTTCACTGTCAAACTGGCTTCAGTGTCAAGAAAATTTCACATTTACTACTAGGCAGCTAATAACTGCATGTGGCCATGACAAAAGCACATCATGTTTCTAAAACTCAAGGGCCTCAACAACCATGTAATGACAGGAAAGTTGAAACACCTTCCTGATGGAATTGAGGACTAAAAAATCCGTAAAGAAGGAAAAGACATGGAGGACTGAATCTGAATACCCTTCAAAGGCATTTCTGAAGAACTGTACCAGAGTTCAGACAAGTACTAGCTCTTGTGCAGCCCGAAGATTTAATGTTGAAGGAGGTACATACATATCCTTAGCCAGAGGACTGTAAAGCATATATAAGTCAGTCAGATGAAGGATGAGAGAAACCTTTAGAATCTAAATATTACATAAATACATGCGTTCCTATATTTACATTAAAACTGTGTTCTATAAGCCTTTATGTCAGTATTGTTTACATTTGCTCATATGCCTTCATAACAAGAAGACTGCTCTCTGGTAGCTCCCAGTTGCGTGACCCATCCCCTAAGCCTGGAACTTGTAACAACTGGACATGAAAGCAATGGATCAAAGTTTAACACCTTGCTCTTTCACATGAATTGAAAACAGAGAGACCCAGAAAATTATGTTTCATAGAAAGGAAAGAAAGTGAGATAGAGAAAATAACCTGTGTTTTGCAGTAGTCAGGGAGGTGTGAAACTTTATTAAAAGTGATTTTATGTGGCTTAGGACTTTTTTTTGGCTTTACTTTTAAAGCACATTAGTGATTATTGTAATATGGCTTTTTTATTGTACCTCCATGCATTCTGTATCATCTATAACTATTGTATCTCTGGGAAAGTTATGAATATTGCAATTTTTTAACTGTCTTGAATTTTGCACCCTAGATTTTCCATGAAAAACCAAGGGAACAAAGGAAAAAAAAACACTAAACAAGTATTCAAATGAAAGACGATCTCTATAAAAAAGATTGCCTTGAAATAAGCCAGTAGACCTCCCAGGAGTGTTCTTTTACAAATATTGTTGCAGTTGGAATGAATACCTCCTGCAGCCTAAGCCTGCTACCATAACTGGTCTGACTTTGTTACAAGACGTCCCAACAGGAAAAAAAAAAAAAAGAAAAAAAAAAAGTAGCAACATTTTAAAGACGTGCAATGACTTTTAAGGGCTATGCTCATTGACTATGACACAAACATCTAATGTTCCTAGTGTCGCTTCCTACAATCAGCACTTTAGTATGTGCAGTTATTTTTTTTTTTTTTAAAGAAGATCCTATTTCACTAGCTCTTTTGTAAGGGCTTTTTAGAACTGGTTACATAGCAGCTGCCAAGACCCATATTTGACAGTTCTTTGAACAGCTAAGGCTTCTCTCAAGTGACCCCTCTGGTTGCAGTTGGGACACCAGCCCTACACTTTGTTACTTTTCTTTTAGCACACTTATAAACAAAAACTAACTGAAAGTGTATACCTATAAAGAAGAAAAGCCATACAAGGCTTGATCAAGAACCGACCTGTATGTTTACAATTGTCTACAAACATTTGACTTGTGATAGATCCCATGTTACATCTGAATGACATATGGATATCTGAGGCAAAAGCGATGAAATGCCCCAACAGACATTTCTGGACTGCCAGAAATGCCAGCCTCTGATGAAGATTCAGAACAGACCTGTACTAAAAAGGGTCACTGGATTTTTAAATAACTGTTAAGAAAAATAATAACTATTCTCTGACATAACCAGTGAGAAGACAGAATTTATTCTTAGGAAACTTTTTGCTCAAGCCAAGTATATCCTAGTTTCCATTAAAATTAAAATTTCTTACAGGTGTAGAGTTGCAAAATAATTAAAACATCATGGTAGGGGGGTAGGCTCTAGCACTGGTGGGCTGTGCTGAGGGAGTGAGGGCACCCACGGCTCTCCACACCCCTATCCATCCCCTGCTCCTGCTGCTCCCTGAGCATCATTTGAAGCACAGAAATTCCCAGCCCTTTCCAAGGCATCTTCTACAGAAAATGAATGGGACAAGCTCAACAGTCCACATCCTTTGCACAGGACCTCCAAGGGCAGCTTCGATCACAAGGAGCGGCCGGGCTGGCAGGTAGAGCTCTGCTCTTGTGCCTTGCCCTTGGCGTGCATCAGGAATGTGTTGACAGTTTGTGCCTCTCACATGACTGAAGCAGAGTAACTATTTCTGCTTCCTAGAATGGGCTTAATTTGTGAAATAAATTTGTAGATGCTTGCTCTAAAATGGCAGCAATTTTAAGCAAAGGCTCAAATCAAAGCTGTAGGAAACACTACTGATGAAATGTTGAAGTATCTGTGAAATAAAATAGGGACTTTGAGAACTGCGTTCCAGATTAAGCCATGAAATTTCAGCCTCAGCCCCAATTACCACAACTTGCACTCATCACTACAGGCATCACCTATATGTTTCGAGATGACAGCTGCTATAGAAAGGTAAATTTCTATAAACGTTACATTTTTGTCAAATACATTGTTAAGATTTCTTCTTTCTCTTTCCTTCATAACACGTATCACTGTTACAGCTATGTCAATATTCCTGCCCATTACTGCTGTTCTAAGCAAGTTATCCAGGCCACCACAGCCATTATGCCTTACTGAAGTGCACATAATGCAGCACTGTCCTAACGTGTCCAGCTATGAATGGGAAAACAGGGATGAAGAGTCACATTTTTCCTTACTGCATGCAGGTAATCTTTCTGTAATTAAAACTATCAGAGATTTTCTTCATCAGATTCTCCCTTGGCTCCCTGAAGTTCTACTCCCAAACTTCATTAAAACTCAAATCTGTGTAATGTTTTTCTGTGCAAGGTATAAAAAGTCTCCCTTGAGAACAATTGGTTGTGAAGGGGTTTTGTTGCTCTGTAAAATAGTCCTAATATTTCTGTATATACACGAAGACAGGTGACTTTACACATGCAAGTACTTCACACGCAGTTCCTTTAATTTTGTTTGAGCTATATCAGCTTATGCTAACATAAACTGGCCCTCGACAGCTATAGGACTATGTAGGTATAGTATTATAAACCTTGTAAGACTTCAAAGATGAATTCTCATTACTAGAATTTTTTAGGTTCTATTATATGTACAAGAAAAGGCTTCAGCCTGAAAGAAAGGAAATCAGAATGCTCAGGTTTATTTAAGAAAATCTAATAAATATCACTGTTCATTTTCAGCTCTTACAACTTCATGCTTCATGTTTTCTATATAAATCTCCTCTTGGTATGTTTGTGACTTTTCACAAACATTGCAGTCTATAAGTTCAGTGCCAGCTAACTTTGCCTTCTATCATTTTTTTCAATGACAAGAATGTGCGCACATGTGTTTCCTGCTCGAGGTGAGGTTCATATTTACAGGATATGGAAAGTTAGCGTGACAAAAGTAATGACTGTGTAGAAGGAAATTCACTTTCATTAACAGGCATCCTATTTACTCTACTGTCACCTCGTATGATATGCCGCATACCATTTCAGACACCAAAGTACTTTCGGTGAAAACTTCCTGCACAGAAAATGGAAACTTTGACAAAAAAACAATAACAAAAAAGATATGGCTGAGTTTACCCTGGAAAAAATATATCAGTTAGATCCTTTCCTCAGACATACCCATCCAGCTTCCATTGAGTCCACTGGTCACATATGAAATTGATCCCAGAATATGATATTGAATTATTTGGTTTAATAAAAAATTGTGGAAAAGAAAACTTTTATTTTTTTACCCACTGACTGAGAGGCCTGTCTGTCTTCAAAACGGTTTTCCAAAACCTTTTAATTATGGGCGAAGCTTAATTGTCCTGGCAGTGGCAGAGGAAGGATTCCCAGTCAGCAGAAAAACATCCAGGGAGATTGGACAATGATCCTCAGCACCTACCTATAGGATTACTGTGGGATGAAGAAGGAAAGAAGTTTGTATTCATAAAAATAGACCCAGAGACCCAGTCACCAAGTTAGAAACACCACATTCAAGCCAGTGGCTGGGTTCACAATGATGGGGGAACTGCAGGGCTGACTCTGTCTCCCAGCGGGCACCACAAGAACGAGTCATTTAAAGGAAGTCATTTTCCATGCACTTAACACTACTACAAGCCCTCTGCACATAAAAACTGGGCTCCGCATGATTGCAACTCAAAGCGCTGAAATTAGTATAAAAACAGAAGAAATTCCCATGAATTGGTGCAAAGATCTTTTTTAAGGTTTTTTTAGGGTTTCTATAACAATAATGGGGAAAAACTCTTTATTTGGGTGTTGTCAGAAATGGCATGCTTTGCATTTTTGTTTTAAAAATGAAATATTTTGGATGCTGATTTCACTCAAGATTATAATCACCTGCAACAGTTCTTTTGCAAAGGCTATAACACTAAAATTTAAAAGGATGGAATTTACCCATATGAGAAATTATATTCTGTGAAGCAAGATTTGACCATAAGTCAGCTCATATGAATGACTGAATTGAGAGTCATGGAATAATATTCTCCCCTGCTCTGTGATGCATGAATTTAATTTTGCACAGTGATATGGATCATTGAAAATGATCATTTCCAGGGTTATGGAAGAGCTTGCCGCTGATTAGAAATCATAGAGTGCTACTGAATTTAGGTACAAAAGAAGCTGAAAATCAGTTTAAAGATCTGAAGTTTTAGCTTTTGAGAAAAAAATGTGTGAATGGTTCACTAGTTACTAAAATACACTGAGTGTTACAACAGCAAGGGCATGTAGATGTTACTTGTGTAATAAAAATATGGGTGGTAACAAATTATATTGCTGTGAAGAGCAGATGAGGAGAGACGCCTACTGAAACCTGATGCTGCCTTTGAACTTTAAAATTTTGACTTAATAAGCTCTGCACTGGTGCTGCTTAGCAAAGAGCTGTCACGAAGGGCAGATTTGTTTCACAGCAGAGTTGCTGTATTAAAAATCCTCAGCATTTCCATAAAGTCCTGATTCAGAAACAGAAGGAGGAGTTACACTGAACTTGACTGCTGACCTGACAGTGAGAATGGAGCTATTGTACCCAGAACTGAATATGCATATCTGTGCTTCTTCTCGCTGAGCTTCACACGGCAGTTACCCTCGGAGAGAGAGGAACCCTTTAGAGATCTGAAAGTTGCTGACTGCCAGACACTGAAACCCTGAACCAGACCCTGAAGTCAGTAGGTTTCATAGCCATTAAGAGGTTAAAATACAACTTTTAACCTTCTCCCTTTTTTCTCAATTTGCTGTAGGGTAATCAATGGACTGCAAGCCATGTGCAGCAGCATGGCCCATGTCGTCATCTTTGTGCTATTCAGCAAACTGCAAGCTAGATGTGCTCAATTAATAGTGAAGATTGTCAGGGAAGCAGAGCTGGAAATGCTTATTTGGTACTGCATGAATTGAACCTGCTCGTTTGAATAAAACACTAATTACCTCATTGACTTCTTTGCATTAAGCCTCCTTGTGCTTTCCTTGGTGGGAAGGAGTCAGTACAGTTCAGTACAAAATGTGATACAAACTAATGGTTGGGAAGGAAAAGCTCTAATGGCACATTATGTGTTGTTCATTGCATGGCTTTCCCTATTACTGCTGAACTTTCAGCATAAAGAAAATATCATCTGTAATCATTGGTCGCACAAATAAAACACATGGAAAGGAAATTCATTCCCTCATCTTGAACCTCAACAAAAGGCAGAGCTCCTTTCTGCTCTGCGTGCAGTACTAGGAAGACCAGCATCCACCTAAGTCACATGTTTTTTTTCAGATTTTATCTGAATTTCAAACTCTGTGATGAAGATAGATCTGCTTATGATTTGATCTAGTAATGATGGCAAGAAAAGTTATCTTACTTGTTTTCTCCCCTGCCATCTTTGAGACACAGAGGCTGTCTTATCCAGGAATTTTTTGAATGCTTTTTCAGTCTTCATCCATGGTTTTCTTCTGTCTTCATGCTGATGGAAGCTGTTAAGGCTGCTCTGAGATACAGCTCTCAGTTCAGTCCTACAGTTCCTTTTAAAAATTATACCTGCACCAGTAAGCCTTCTCTTGTAAGCAAAGAAATGTAGAAAATGCACTGAAAGACTTAAAGCAGAGAATATGCTTCACGCCTATTACAAGATCTATAAGGAGCTGACAAAAAGCTTTTCATGAGTTTCATTTGTCTTACGCAAAAATAATTGTTCTACCATTCAATGCTCAGTTGTTCCTTCTAACAACTGAATGAACATAATTTTTGTCATAGCAGAAATAGCCTTCTGTTGCCACCTATTAATGAGCTAGAAAAGACTGTTTGCAAATCATGTAGTCAGAGAAATACTTTGTTTTGCACCACAGTGACAAAACTGAAATAACTGTACAAGGTAGAACTGCAGGATGTCTAGGACTGTTGAAAGAAGCAATGCCAATGCAATGAGATACTCTTTCTGACTATTAGAAACTTCTTGCCACTACTGGTAGTGAGGAGCTCCTCTCCTTAGAATAAAAGCTCAAGGCAACATCATGATGTAAGATGGCTTGCGGGGCTTTGGGGTGAATGAATCCTAAAAGACATAACAGGGAGTTGGACAGGGGATTGGGAGAGGTGCCATTATTGGGTAAATAGAAGAAAGTGAGATGGAATAAGATATTTTTTTCCTATTCATAGAAGTTGGTGGGAAAAATGAGGCAAAGACTTACTGTCTATTGTATATTGCTATTAGGGGGGAACTAACAACAGCTTTCTAATGCCTGTGAGAAGGTTATCAAGAAGACAGGGCCAGGCTCTTCAGAGTGATGTATGGCAGGAGGAGGAGATACAATGCATGTAAGTTGAAAAAAGGGAGGTTCGGACTAGATGTAAGGACAAGCCTTTTCAACACGAGAACAGTCAGCAGTAGAACAGCTTGCCCAGAGAGGCTGTGCAGTTTCCATTCTTGGGGGTTTTCAAGACCCAACTGGATGAACACCGGAGCAACATGGTCTGATCTCACAGCTGACCATGCTTTCAGCAGGAGGTTGGACTATAAACTGTCTGAGGTCCCTTCCAACTTGAATTGTTTTATGATCCTGTGATCCTATGATTGTTCAATTTATTGTGGAAACAGGTCTTTTTCCACCCATATATATGAACTTTCCATTTATCCTTATAATTGACTCAGCATTAATTACTGTTCATTATAAACATCTGCTTGACTGCTGACTGTTGACTTTTCATAATTACCACTGTATTTATCTTTCAGATTAGTAATATTTTATTTCATTTACATATAGACTCAATGCTTGCAAGAAGAGAGGTAATGGTTATTTGGAGGACTTAAGAGAATGTGTTTAACTTTCCTAGTTTAGGAAAAGGACAGATAGTTTACTAATAATAAGGACATTTACCTTTTTTTAAGTAGTTTCAACATCATCTAGCAGGAGGGTGGTATATGGGCTACGATTATTCCAACTCTAATAAGACAGAAAAAGAATACTGCATTTTTGGGAAGTGAAGAAAGCCTTATCTCAATGTTCCTAACACTTCTATTGCTGTGCTGTTTGTATTACAAACCAGACAAATGATAGTCTAAGCTTGGAATGCCTAGATTGTAGAGGACTTAAATTGTTTTCATGTTGGCACCATCTCAAACGGAGTCTTCAACAGTGCTGTTACACTTAAATTTTCTTTGAACTTTTGACTAAAAGAAAGAAGCACTCCTTTTTAAAGGGGTACCATTCTTGATTTTTCAGATTTTAGGTGAAAAAAATAATTATGGAATGTGTTTTTTTTTGTCAGATGACTAAAACATGTAAGACAATTTTAAACTTATTTATCCTCCTTGTTCTCAAATAAAAATTGAAAACAGAGAGGAGCCAGTCTTCTACTGCCTTGCATGTAGTATAGGTCCTCTACAGTTTGTGAAACATGGGTGAAGAGAAAAAAGAACCCTGCAGGAAAAATCACAAGATTTACACATAGTGACTTATATCTAGCCTGAGATTTGTTTTGACAGAGCAAACAACAGATAAATCCAAGTGACTTTAATAAAACTTATAGCATGTGCTTTAAGGTTTTTGCTATATGAGAAGAGCCAAATAATTGTAGAAGAGAGAACCCAGTTTTAAATTCCTTAAGTTCGCTGAGCACTAAGCAGACGTGCGCTCCAGGAACAACCTGCCCGTCTCCCTCCTTGTTGTGGTGGACATTGTCACATTTACTCATGTCTTCTTGCAGAGTTGACAGGGTGAGCATATCCTATTATGGTTTAGTCAAAATGAGGTGACCCAGGAAAGACCTACTACTTAAACTGTTTAATCTAACCTGTTTCATTTTGACTATATTAGCAAATCATCCCAGCAAATCTTAGGATGCAATAAACACGGGCAAGAAGTTGACAAACAGCCGGGAGTGGTAATGTACTTTACTAACACAGTGGAACTGAGAAGATAACATCCACGACATCCATAACACTCACAGCATAATGCTTCTACAAAGGAGAGCCTGGATCCTGCAAATCCTTTCCAAATACTCCAAGCGAGACAGGGTATTAGACCTTATTTGATGTATCCCTTAAATAATTGTGCTGCATACATAAAAAATGTATTAAATACAGTATTTAAAGTTGCAAAGTTAAGATTTCAAGAATTAGGAAATATGAGAATCAACATTTTAATATAACTTTCGTGTAGTCCAGTTGGACACCTACCCTGCTTCCTGGCTGAGTCAGAGTCTATGTGTTTTGGTTTATAAACATCAGGCATTCATGTATATGGAGTTTGCAAAAATATCATAATGTATATATATTGGAATCCATGCTGAGATTGCATGGGCAATTCAAATTCTGGCTTTTCCTATTACAAAAGCTAATAATCTAATTTAGCAACCCAACCATTACTTTAACACGCTTGTGTAATTTCCTGTAACAATTGCTCATCACTTCATACATCATCAAATTGGAGTCCTGACCTTTTAACTCTCTAACAAAGATTTCAGTCAAACTTAAGTTCACTGACTGACATGTAGCAATGGCGCAAAATTAGATGGCTGAAATTTGTATTTTCATAAGCTATGTCCTCCTCTCCTTTGATAAAGCCTGTTGTACTCAAGGAAGGCTCTACTGGTTATCTCATGAAGCATGTTCTGAATATTGTGTTGGTCAGTACCATGTATGAAGGTAAAATGAAAAAGGGGTTATAGGCCACCTGAAAACTTCTGTGGCTCAGGAGTTGCTTCAGAAACTGTTCAACCACTCTTGCTATATCTACCCTTAATTCTGACACAAGGACAGGAAAAGTGACTAAGGACCATTTCAGTTGTCCAATTGGAATTTATTCTGGGTATAACTGAGTCCTACTGGTCAGCAGTGGAAGATTATTGTCTTAGAGTGGAACAACAACAGCTATCATTGTCGTGGTTTAACCTCAGTTGGCAACTAAGCACCACACAGCCGCTCGCTGCCCCCCCCCCNATAAAGGCAGTTTAATAGGACAGCAGAGAAAGAGAAAGTAATAATAATAATATTGATAATAGAATATACAAAACTAGTGACGCACAATGCAATTGCTCACCACCCACTGACTAATGCCCAGCCAGTCACTGAGCAGCGATCGCTGCCCCCCGGCCAACTCCCCCCCCTTTACATACTGAGCAAGACATTATATGGTATGGAATAGCCCTTTGGCCAGTTTTAGTCAGCTGTCTTGGCTGTGCCCCCTCCCAGCTTCTTGTGCACCTGGCAGAGCATGGGAAGCTAAAAAGTCCTTGACTAGTATAAACACTGCTTAGCAACAACTAAAACATCAGTGTGTTATCAACATTATTCTCATACTAAATCCAAAACACAGCACTATACCAGCTACTAGGAAGAAAATTAACTCTATCCCAGCTGAAACCAGGACAATCATGTTCACTGAAGACTAACTGGTAGGGTTCTGGTTCAGTCTACCAGCTATGCTGCTACAGAAAATTTCATTTATTGTTGTTGCTTTAGAAGGAACTATACAGGCCTGGCTGTTCAAGTATTCAGGTTCAGTGACTTAGATCCAGGCTGAAAGTTCTTGAAGAACACAACTAAAAAGAAGGAATGAATTATTTTTATAAACATTCTGCACTTATGAGGGTATTATACGCAGTACATTTCTATAAACAGAGCTCTGTACAGCTGAACTCCTTAGATCTTCTCAAAACAAAAAAGGTTTTAATAATAATAGAATATACTGAAGATACACAGGTTTCTGTAAACCTCCTTCTACAGCAAATGCAAACAAGTCATTCACACATACCCACCAAAGAAGACAGCTTTATGAAAAATGTCCTTTCAATGACATTTGCACACAATATGATATAAACCCCCTATATATCACTTAAACTTAGTGTTTGCTGTAGATACTGTGTTAGCTTATCAAGTTATCAAGTCAGCATGCAAAGATGTGGTCAATGTTTGGCGCGTCTGCTCTTCCTCTCCCCTCCATAAGTTCTATGTGAGTTTGGGGAAAAAAGCAGCATTTTCAACTCAGAAAATAACAAAGCAGAAGCAGGGCTGTGGTGTGGGATAATCATTATTTCACAGGACACAGCTTGGGTTGCTACTGCTTTCCATTTTGGAGTAAAAGTATGTGAATCATGTCAGATAAACATTTTAGCTGGGTAGATACATTGAATGAAATGTTTAATAGATTATTTAAAAAAATATGACTCGCATAGATTCCTAGTCATCTATCTATAGCTCTGAACGATGGAAGTTATCCATCTTGAATTCTCATTATTCTTGCAGTATTGGTTACCTCATTTGCATAAAATGAATAGAATAAATTGTTACGAATCCAAAAATATACGGTTGCCAGGATACATCTTGCTAGATGCAAATGAAAACGGGTTTGTGCCGACCAGCTTAAAATAGTTTGGTACTTAGACATTTTCTTATTAACATTAATAGTGATAAATGAAACATTACATATCCAGTGAGCTATTGAAATTATTAGTATTTGTTTTGCAATAGGAATATTATTTCAAACAAATCTGAACTAATTTTTATACAATGTAATTCCACTAAAATACCCTACAGTTTCATTGTAGAAGCAGCATACAGAATGAATAAATATTCCATGTTTGCTTCTTGATAAACTTTTGAATTCAAAAGGTAAGTTTCCTGTTAATTATTTTTATGATTTTCAGTGCTACAGCATTAACAGCAAGCATCTATCAGTGTATAGGAACACTATTATTATGCTTTGTCCATGTATATGTGGATAAGGTAGTTACAGTTGAAAACCATACCCAAAAAAAGTCCTAGGGTCTAACCACATTCCTATACAATTACGTAGCCAAAGTCCCATTATTTAATGTATATTATTCTGACTTGCTAAAAAATAACAAAAATATAATTTATTTTTCTTTTAAACAATATATTTTATAAACCTTGTCTATTTTTAAGCTGTATGCATGCATATTGATATCTTTAAAAGCCTATACTAGAAGCTTAATCATATCACTTTTCTGAGTAAAGTTGTTTAATTTGTGTAAGATTGACAATTAAAATGAGTCTGCATTGAATGCCTAATGAAGATAATTAACGTAATACATTTTTATTGTGTGCTATTCAAGGTGTGTACATGTATTTTAAAGATGATTATATTTCCTATATATTGATTTCCAAACAGGTAGATAAACACAGGTCAGATTTCTGTCTGTATTCAGTTCAGACTCCTGTATTTTTGGTGAGCAGTGTAGCTGCTCTAATCTGCTGTGGTTGGTCCCTGGCCAGCAAAGGGCTGGCTGCCCATGCTTCTTCCAACGTTATGCATCAGTTGATACAAGAAATAAACTGCGGGTTTACTGCAATAAAGGCTCAATGTATGCTGAGAAAGAAAGCTCTTCAGTTTGAAGATATCTACAACATCTGAGATGCAAAAATTTTCTCTGCCCCCTTACTAATGGTTAGCTCTTTGAAAGGTGAGAAAAATACTAACAAAACCACAGCAGCACAATTCTCTTATAGGAAACAATTTCAGACACAATTCAGAGTTCTAAAATGATAGATTAACTTCCTCCTCTCCTCTCTTGGTTTATTATGTCTCAAACGCTACTGGCTTTACTACTAATTTTCGGTGGTATAACTGAGAACAAAATTATGTCCCTAAATTCCAAAATAGCACTGAGGTTTGTCTTCACAAGTGATGAGCAGCTACAGTTCCAAACAATATCAGTGGTACCGTGAATTATGCAAGTGATGACAGGATCATACTGAATATTCATATAATTTACTTCATAGAATACATTAGCATTATCCCTTTTTTCTGTGTTAAATACAAAAATAAAGTACTTCCAGACTGAGGAGATGATTAAGGGGCTGATTCAATGGCCACTGAAATTGAAGACACTTTCCTTTGAATTTGGTAATCTCTGAACTGGGCTCTAAACCTCTGAGAACACTCTTTGTACTAACCTTCTTCATTTTGGTCTGCACAGAGCTAAAATGAGCATTAAGAAAGATGTTCTTTTATTCCACAAATCAACTCCTACATGTAATACTTGAGAACACTGCTAGATAAATACATTAGTTCTGCTTAGCAAGTTAAACATCAAAGGCTGAAAACTCATGTTTCCATCTGTCCTGAGGCCACTGGTTGCATCCAGACGATTGTTAGTGCAACTCTGCATGAAGCTGTGAGTTTCAAGACTTGCAAAGCACCATACTCTTCACAGAAGACTAGACAACACTGTTCCAGGTAGATAAAAATTCAAATATTTGCCAACATTGTAGATGACTTTATGAATCATTCCTGTTTAAAAAAAAAATCTCTATCTCACCATTCAAATTACAGCAGATATTATAAGGCCAACATCTAAAAACTTTGGGAGATTGCTGCTATGCTGTTATGTCCCAGTTGAGCCATGACGACTGATGGTGTATACATTGTCATAACTGTGAAATAAAATGTGTTAAATTCCCCTGAGATTGGAGATTGCAAATTGATTTGGATGGGATTCAGTGTGAGATTCAGACTCCTAAATTTTAGATGTCTGTATGCAGGTGTCTTCAGCTAGGTGTATAAGTTTCCACTGTAGTGAAGACACATTCACTTGTGCAGCAATGGGCACCCTGAGCTACCTGAGCAACTGTACGGGTCACCGGACCTACAGGAGATCTGACGCTTCTGGTAGAGCAGTAGAAAACAAGGCAAGATACACAAGGGCATCTTAAAAAGCCCTGAATGTTTCTGCTTACCCCACCTGTGGATCAGGACTTGGGTCAATGGAGCCTGGGTAGCTTTGAGCTGTGAAAACACAGCCTCTTAGCGGCTGGTCCAGACAATCGATTGTAGGCACCTACCTGCTTCTTGTGATGCGTGAGACACTCATATGAAAGCACCAGACCTGGACCCTACTATTGACTGTAATGGGAGATTAGACACCTAATTAATGTCTAAAAACATGCAGGTGTCTGTATACCTAAATTTAGAGGCACAATTCACCTGCATATATGCAAGCACATCCTTTCACCTGAGAAAGTTTAGGGTGTTTGAGGTACTGGGATGGGGCTGGCAGAGATAAGACAGAACTTTATGGGAGTCCTGCACCTCTTCAGGATTCTTCAAAGCAAAACCTGGGTGCTATGTGAGATCCCTCATGGAGCCAAAGTGATTAGAGATGACTTTATTGAGGAATCTGAACCCTACTCCATGTGCCTCAAACTGAATTTGTCTCACACCAGCACTGGGATAACAGTTTCACACAGACAGTTACTGTAGCTTGGCTAATACGCAAGTAGCTGGTTAAACAATTATTTCCCAGTCTCTAACGTCATTGTCCAAAGCTGAGAATCTGAAATCTATCACTCGCCTGCCATTCCCCCTACAGGCTGTTCAAGTTCAGTCTTATGGCAGTATGTGACACTAAAGCTATGTAGATGTTCTACAGTTCATTTCATCAATGAACTGTAAAAGTTGGACTTTTCTAACTCCTAAATACTATCCATATCTGGAATCAAAATATTCTTCTGGATAAGTTCGCATCAGAATATTTTCAAATGATGGGTGACAGCTGTCTCTTCTTTTGTAAAAGCATCCAGTTAAGACATGTGCATTATACAGCGGTCAGAAGGCATGCCCCAGAAAAATAAGTAAAAGGGGACATCAAGCTGCTAGCTGGGAATCTGACGTTCAGTTCTCTCCAGGTTCATGTGACTGTTCTTCCCGCTTGAAAGTGGAGCAATGCTATTTACTTCTTTCAAAAGGTACTTTGAGACTTGTGGATAAAAAATGCAAGCCAGCAACTTTGTGCTCTGCTAAGCTGGGTGCTGCAAGGATAGCTATATTAAATATGTGCTACAGTAACTAACACCAAGCCTTTTAATAGACTAAGTATGTCACTCAAATTATTTTCTAACTAGAAAATTTAGAATTTTCAGACCGAAGAAGAACAATTCAAAGACATCTGGATACAGCCTGGGTAAAGGCAAGACGTCAAAGCGTGTAAGTGACGCTGC
This sequence comes from Balaeniceps rex, assembly GCA_013401315.1. Classification (NCBI taxonomy): domain Eukaryota; kingdom Metazoa; phylum Chordata; class Aves; order Pelecaniformes; family Balaenicipitidae; genus Balaeniceps; species Balaeniceps rex. The sequence goes on from VYZW01044348.1 coordinate 28,418, forward strand.
TCTGGGACGCTTTCTCAGTGGGAGTGACAGGCCAGAGGGTCAAGTCAGCAGCAGACCCTACGTGCTCGCAGCTTTACCAAACCGCTCGGCTTCACAGCGCTTCAAAACTTGCCTTATTCATGAGAATCACACCTCTCCGTGTGCACAGACCCTTTCTTCGATGTGTCTGCCCCAGGCAGAACGCAGCTGTGAACTCTCAGGTTCACTGGCACAGTGCTGTAATGGATTTGTGGTCAGCGTCATGGCTTCTCACATTTAAAGAGCTCAGCAAGCAAAACCCTGGTATGAACAAATAACCAAATATTTCTATGCTGTACTTCCAATATTGTTACTTGTAAGGTTTTTTCTTTTCTTTCTTTTCTTTCTTTCTTTTTCTTTCTGTCTTTTTCTTTCTTTCTTTTTCTTTCTTTCTTCCTTCCTTGCTGTAAATGACTCATAGACTGGCTTTTGGGGAAGGGGGAAACCAAGCACCGCGTCGCCACTCTTGCAACTTTAACCTTATTTAACCCTCAAAACAGCAAGAGGAAGTACAAAGTATTTTCACGAGCTGTGAATGGGCCCAGATCCGTTTTTGACGTCTTGAGGAAGTACTGCCTTCTGCAAAAAATGTATTTGCAGTCCCGCTGAACACATTTACACACACACACACACACACT
>VYZW01044348.1:29460-42467 GCA_013401315.1 Balaeniceps rex
CCCGCCTGGGGTCTGCGCGGGGGCGGGCGGGCTGGCTGAGCCGCCTCTGCCGCTCGTTCCCGCAGCGCCCCCCGCATCAACGCCGCCGGCAGCGGGGCGGGGACGGGGCCCTGCAGCCCCTGGGCTTTCCCCTCGCCCCCCTGCCGTCTCCCCTGAGCCCCCGCTGCCGCCTTTGTGCCCGCTCCTCGGTCCAGGGCCTCCCCTGGCCGGCCCGGGCCGCAGGCAGCGCGGTTACCCCTGCCCCTCGCAGCGCCGCCGCGGGGGTGGCCTGGCGGCAGGTCCGGGGTGGACGGGCGGTGGCGGGGGGGACGCCGGGGGCCACAGCCAACTGTTGCCTGGGAAAGCGCCGGCCGCAGACCGCTGCCAGCTGCTGTAGCACCGCGGCGGTGAGCGCTGGGAGGGCTCGCTGCGCCTCGGCTACCGGCTGCGCTTTGGAAAGGCATCGGTTGCAGTGCGAGCCCCCGCGGGGATTCCCCCGTTGGCCCTGCCCTAGCCGGGGGAGACGCTTCCCCCGGGCACAGGCCCTGCAGGGTGGAAACCTCTGCATTCTCCTTGCCGGCCGGTGAATGCCGGAGCCGCCGCGGCTGCAGGGGAGGGCAGCGCCGGTGCGGGGACCTGTCTCTGACTGCACCGGGCTCAGGGAAGCCTGGCTGAACTCCACCAGTAGCCGAGGACACAATTCAGACAACACGTCTAGTGCCTTACTGGAGTAAGTACGCCTTTGCTGTAGTGGGGGGAGAGAAGGGGATTAAGCTCACAACTTTGATTATACCAAAAACTTTCTGTTCCAGCTGGTGGTGGTTGGATGCAGGGTGCTATAAACGCAGTGTTTCCAGAGGGGTGTACCTAGACATGGGATGAAAAACACGATCCATAATATTGCATTCATCTCATTGTTTGAATGTCTGTCCATGTTGAGATATGTTCCAGTGAACAGATACCATGCTTGCATCCGTTCTTCCTATTATTATTTTTTCCCTAATTTAATTTCAAGAACATTTGATTTTATTTATGTGGGTTTTGTTATGCTAAGATCTCGGTAGTACATGATGCCACTGTGTAAATCGAATGCTCCATAATTTGCTGGCAACACAGCTGGACTGTTAACTTCACATGCTTTCAGTGGTGTTGCTAAGAACTTGCCGAGGGTGGTGATGTGGGTTGGTTTCCAGCCTGTTCCTGGTAGTCTTTGATTGCCATACAGCCGATCCTTGCACTCGGTTTTTGTTTACCAGCTCCTAAAGGCAGTTTGTATGTGTATGGGGAAAGGGTAAGTTAAGGAGGACAGGGATGTTTTTGCATTGCTTCTCCTGTTCTCACCATCTGCAAGGTCAGAAAAAAATGGAGACGACTTTGGCTGTGAACTCTTAGGTGGGGAGATCTGGAATGAAATGCTGTTGTGACATGAGGTTGCCTTGTGGGCAAAGAATTTCACATGCTCAGCACTGCTCTACAAAAATACCCCAACTCATATTACACAGGGAAGAACCAAGCTGATACTTCCCTTTTCTCTGTATGCTAACTTTTATGGGTTTATACCATGTAAGGAAGGATTACACATCAGCAATGTACTACTCTTTCTTTTTTTTTAAGGAATAAACTTTGTAATTTCTCATGTTTGATTCTCCTTTCTACTCTCCTGTAATACCCCTACCCGCCGCCACCTCACCAGGCCCGAATTAAAAACTAATGATAAAGCCCTCCTACTCGTGAATTTAGCTTTCCTAGGGTAGATTTAAAAAAATATTTTAAGGAAATGAAATTACAGATTATGGGAATGGCATGAAGGGTTTGACTTAAATTCATAAAAAGCATAAAGTAGCAACTAAGAATAAAATTCTTCAACTTCAGTTTGAACCACTGTACTATAGTCTATCTGGTCCTTAAGGTTTCACTTAAATGTAAACTATGGCAAGTATAAGCGAGGCTCTGAAGGTTATTTATATGGTTTCTTATTGACTACCCAATATTTTATTGTATTCTGCTCTGTACTTTTTCACTACCCTCCTCTGCTGTTTTTGCAGTGATGCTTCGTTTTTTCCGTGAACTTCTGGTCTTTACTAAAAACAGAAAATAAACAAACCACAAGTGATTAAAAAGACAATGTATTCCAGTAATTAGAATAAAAGATATTTGGTTAATTCACAAAGGAAAAATGGTGATCATCTTGGATACTACTGCATAGCTACTGTCAGCAGATGTCGTTTTGCCATAATAGTGAGTCTATTAGTGAATTTTACAGTGCTGGGAAGATAATTCATTGTTAGTGTGCTTAGCTTGTCTTCGTGACATCATTTTTTGACACTGTTTTGTCAGGCTGAAATATCTTGTCCTCAGCAGTCTCACAAAGACATTGAGGATTTGCATGTGCAGTATGTTGCAGATTTCCACATCTTATACAAAATGAGAGCTTGAAATGTGTGTCAAAAATACTAGATGTTTTTTAGATGAGTAACGATTACCATGCTGTAACAGAAATAATATTTTATGGGTGTACAGATACTATAAATACGACCTCTTTAATTGATCATATTTATATGTATTTCCAAATACCCTCTTAATTAGAGTTTTTAGAGAAACCGTAAAAGAGTTTTATAGAATCACTGGCATTCTTTAGCACTAGGTGTGTAATGCATGCAGTAGCACATGAACTTGATCATTCAGTTCACATTTTATACAAAAAGAAAAATATTCTATATCCAAAACCTGTATGCAATCCAGACATCATTAGGTCTCCTGTTAAATCCCTGGAGACAAACTGAGCATGTCAATGTGACCTACAACATCAGTGGACAGGGGAATATGCATATTGGTAATATGTGTTGATTTGAAGGAGCAAAAACCTCTTAGTGTTTCCTCTGTGCTGAATTCAGTATGTATTTGGATATGTTTCAGTATTATCAGTCATTCTTTTAGCAGTGCTTTCTACTCATGTTATCTAGGAATGCAAAACAGTAACATTAAATCAGAGAAAACAGTTTGAGAGGCATGAATTAAAATATTTAATATATGGGGCAGCTTGAGAGTTGCAAAAAATGCAGTCATAAATTTGAATTTTGTTGTTTAAATTAAAATTATGATAGAAGCTGCTATGCACTCGTGTGAATGATGATGAGAGCGATGTGAATGATGTGAGATGTACAGGTCCTAATTCTTGTGAAGTACTGAATTTACCATTCTTCCACAGAATTCCAATTCATACTTCCAATTAAAATGAAAAACGTGTCTTATTTTCTGTCTTTATATACTTCTTGATGCAAGTTCTTGATTTAAACTGGTAGCAGTAGTTGCTTCTACAGGAAAAATAACAGTAATAGATATAGGACAGATACCTTTTAGGACAGATATGACAGTGCAGCACTGACACACAGGTGCTTGAAATATTTTTATTTATTATTGTGGATTTTAAATGTTTAGAAATAATCTCATGGTTCATATCTTCATGTTTACATTAAGTTAAATATCAGTCAGACTTACCTTAATTCAGGAATGGCTACTTTTGCATGCTAACAGCTGAAATATTCTTGTCTATTTTATGGACTTGTCAATAGAGTACATAACCAGTGCTCTGTGGGACTTCTTTATGCATTTTTCCTTTTTTTCCTGTCTGTGATAATACTTGTGTAGGGCTGTTCATAGTGGCAATGTACAGGTTGACTTGTAACATCATGGTTTGGATGAAAGGCAGTGCAAAAGGTGAAGCTAATGCATAAGTCCGAGGCTTATTTTTGAGTAAATCTGTGAAGTTTGTAGTTCATTTTGAAGGTTCCAGTAGCAGTGCAGCTTGTGGTGTTATGTGTGCCTATCACAAGTGCTAGTCTGGTTTGGTTAAAGTCTTCAGTTAATAAATGTGGTTCATGAAAGTATGTTCCTCAGACCTGTTGAGGAGCATTGATAGGGCGTGGGAGTTGTCATGTCTAGAATATGACATGGAGCATAATGGGATCTTGAGTTTGGTTCCCTGTTTGTCTGTGGTGAGCTCTGGATGACTGAGTCATATCTGGGCATTGGAGTTTGCACAATTTAATAACACTGTGGAGGTAGTTTAGTGTTTTTAAGGGGATGTGTAGATTTACACTAACGTTTTAGATAACAGCCATTCTGTACTCTCCTGTAGCTCTCTGATTCACACAGGTTTAACTTAAAATTTAAGTAGTTGTTAGAAGCTTTTTTTATATATAATTTATGGGATTTGGGGGCGGGGGATCTTTCTCCCTGTTGTATTACAGCCTGAATTCATAAATTATTTGAGTGGCCTATTTTACAATTAGATGCCTCAAAGCTAACGTTGGTGTTCTTAAAACTCATGTCTGAAAGCACACTGTTTGTATTTTTCACTGTGAAGAAAATCAGATGCACAGAGCTTCATTTCTGCATCCATCCAAAGCTGTTACCACCGTGACTGTTCTGGAGAGTGGCATCTCCTGCCTAACTGCCTTTGGCATCTGGAGACGGGAATGTTCCCTCAGGATTTGAAAAGCTTGTTTTGCTAAGAAATAAGTAAGTGTAAGCTATTTACTCAAACTCAAGGGAGAAGCATTTTCAGTGATGTTTATCTTTCCCTGTTCTCCTTATATTTGATGGTGCATTAGTTACATCACTTACTCATGAAGTGTGAAGCTTGATTCTCTGTGCCCTTTTCAGCTTGAAGTAACTTGAGCTCACATCTTCCCAGGAGAGTGCAACAAGCAGCATGTCATAAGCTGTCCTTCATTTCACCTGCAGTTGTGTTACTTTGAAAGAAGTAATTAATTAGGCCAGAGGGAGAGTGACTCCTGCCCTGTGATCGAGGCATTCAGCTGAGGCGAGGGAAATCTGGTTTGTATGGGTGTTTCATTCTTTCATCCAGTAAATATTTCTCCATTTCATAGCTTCAGCAGGAATAGTCTAGGACAGACTATAGTCTGTGGGTTAGGGCACTACCCTGGCATGCAGAGATGTGGTTGTGAGCCAGCCTCTTTGCCTGGAAAGAGCCTACTGCCCGCTTTTAATTCCTCTGTGGTTGCTTTCCTGATGCTCTTAAATTGCTCGATGGTGCTTGGGGGCATGCTCCTGCCTTCTCATCCGAAACTTCAAAATTGCATGACTCCTTTCCTCATCAGCTTGTGAAAGGGATGACTTTGTGTCTTGCTTCTGGGAAGGCCTGAAGGTTTTACAACCCTTTTTAATACCATAGGTAACTCTTGAGCTTCCAGGATAGGTGACGTTTAAGGTACAGCCTTCACAACTTTGTTCCCTATTAGGTTAGATGGCTTCCTGCTTACTATCCCAGTTATCTTAATTGCCATTATATACCCAAATTTATTGTAGCCATGCTCAAAATTCTCCTGTGAGTCCATTTTGTGCTTCTAGTCTCATATGGACTAGTAAATCTAAGAAAAGTGTAGACTTTGGGGGGATGAAGGCCAGAATTTGGCAAGGCTGAGGTTCTCTTCAGGAGAAAGTCTTTATTTTGGGGTTAGAACACAATTTGAGCCTGGTTTGATTCAGTTGTCCAGCATAGGCATCATGTCCTCGCTGAGATGCTTTACAACATCCACCATGTCTATGCTTGGCTAGCAGATGCAAGACGGCCAGAAGACCCATGTCCTGCTTGGAGTGGCGCCTACTGGGAAGGCGGGATGTATTAAGACGGCTCAGTACTATTTGCCTCTGCAACTGAACTGAGCCCAGTAGTGTCCTAAGAGTATTGTTGTCTAGGCTGAATGTGGTTAGACTGAGAAGCAGGAAGAAGGGGTTGTTTTCTTGTTTTTCAAAGACATTTCAAAGAAAATCTGCTTTGTGCTTTATTTTCTTTATTGTGAGTATATTTGGTACCTAGCCTGATCATTATAATTTTCATTTTGCAGCCGCCCCAGATTAAGTCTGGGAGGTTAGCTTGAGTTAATGGCTTTCTGGGAAAGCGAGGGAGAAAGTTCCTCTTCTGGTTTCTCTCATGCATATTAACAGCAGTGTGGAGCTGTGGGGCAAAAATTCATTACTGTCGGTTGTTATCTGGTACAGAAATGCTGAGTGATGGTGCCACTTACAGAGCTGAATTGGTTTTGGAGAATAAGGAAAATTCTCTCTGATAACTGATCCATATGATCCTATCTCCAGTAAATTGATTTCAGAATTGTGTTTAAATAGCCTCCATGAGACATGTGCAGTGGTATTTATTTGGTACAGATGATTTGCTATTCCTAATTTTTTGGAGGTGGTTCATTTAGTGCTGTGGAAATTGGGGGAGGGAGGCAACGGTGAGGGGAAAATTTTATAATAATAATAATATTCCTTAGAGTTGTTTAGATTTTAGAAGGCTAGATTGTTAAATTTGTTATCTTTTATTTCCAGGAACAGTCTGATTTTGTCTCAGTTACACTTTCTCCCACCCACATATACACGGTCTGACTCCTTGTAGTGTATTGCTTTGTAATTGCACAGTGTTTTGCTTCAAGGATCATCTATAGGCTGCTGGTGATTCCTTCAGGTAAAGATTTCATGGCGGATGTAGGAAGTAGGTCTGTAATCATCTCCCTAATAATTGATGGTGGCAGAGGAAATGGGAGCTGATACTCTGTAAACATTTTTCCTATGTTTTTTTTTAATAAAGCATAAATGCTTCGTAGGACTGGAACACTTCCCTCACCCTCTCACAAGGCTGTGCTGCAGCAGAGCTCTGTAATACCAATTACCGCGGGGACGGTTTGCCGTTCCAAATGAGATCATGATGGGGATGCTGGAAAATGAGTCTCTCAAAACGTGTTTCAAGCTCTGAATACTTGAGAGATTTTGTTAGAGTGCGATACTTAGGTCTATGGGGTTTATGTTTTTAATTAGAGAAGGTGTTAAAAAATCCATTTACTATTTTGTATCAATATCTCTTGTATTCAAGAGGAAAATAGAAAATATTTCCTGATCTTGAAGTATGCTGGGAATATGTTCCCTGTAGAACTGATTCGTATTTCTGCAACTACATAATCTTACTACTTTTATTTTATTTTTTTCCCAAAAGACAGGGAGAGATCTCACATATTAGAGGCCTTAGAAGTACAGATAATCTGCTTGTCCATTTTTATACTGTGAGACAAAAATGACTACTTATGCCTTTGCTTTACTGAGGTTTTGATTCATTGTGGCACAGACAGTATCATGTTGTCCTTTACTGAACTAAAAGTAAATCCACCAAAAAAAATCCCCTTTTGTTCTGCTGCTGAGGAACACTGTGGGTTGCCAAATCCTGGCAGTCTGAGTCACCACTATCGTAATAAAGTGTTTGTACTTTTGCAGTTGCTGTTATTGAGTGTCTTCTAATTTATTCATAAGGCAGAGGGACACCTACAGGTTAAAATACTACTTTTTAAAGAAATATTCCGTGTTTATACTGAAATAACATTTTGTCAAAAGAGAATTAAATACACACTGGTAACACTTCAAAGCTTCCAAGGAGCGAATGGTAATCTTTAACAATAACAAATACATATATACATAAATTTAACAAATTCTATTTTCTGTGTAAGAGCAATATTAGACTTCAAAAAATGATGGGATTATTTTAAACTCCTTACTGAACTCTGCTGTTTTGGCCATCTGATCTGATCTGATAATGATCTGATAACCAGGGAGCCTGTTTCCTTCCTTAAAAAAAAAATGGTTTAAGGACAGAGACTCTGACCCTGGAAATGCTTCTCTGTATTTTAACTTTGATGCGTGGGCTGTGACCTGGCAAGCATAACTCACGTAATTGAATTCAGTTGTTTTCAGGATCACTCCCAATATCTGCGATATTCAGATAAAACTCAGAATGATTGCACATAAACAACTGAGGGAAAGCAAGGTGGTTCTGAATCAATGATGGGTACCTGTAAGGCTGACAAATACGTTCCCCGGCTTCACAGAAGATGTGTGCCGGTGTCCGGCAGGCAGCTGTGTGTGCACTATGATGGTCTGGCTGATGTGCCATTGCCTGTGCTTGGGCGGGAGGTGGGAGTTCTTACAAATTCTTGATCCCATCACCTGTGCATGGAGAGGAGATGGGTTTCCTTATAATTTCTCAATTCTTTAGCTATTGATGGGTAGGAGTCCTCATGATTTAGGCTTTTAAATCTAATACTGGTTATTGAGGCAGAAACAATGATTTCTTTCTTTCTATTGATAAAAGAACAAGGCTTTTATTCCTTTTTTGCCTGATACATAGGGAATTCTGTATGTCATTTACCTTTCCCTAGTGTTGAGCTAATGAAATTTCCACAGTTGTCTCAAAAAAGCCAAATCTGGTAAGTCAGATCATTAGTAACTTTCCCTGACTCTATCCTGTAGAGCTGCTGAACAAAAGGAAGGTGGACTGAGCTGGGTGTGGATGGTGGGCACCAGGGTGGTGTGGGACACGTATGGAAATATATGCAGCAGAAAGTACTGTAATTTTAATTGCTGCTCTGAGTCATACTGTCACTACAGCTGTTTCCCAAAGAAGAGGTTCTCATGCTATCAACAGGACATTCACACAAAGAAAGGAGATGGTAGATAAGCAAATGCAAATATATTACATGCCCTCTATCCTTTAGTTTTTAATATATTCTCTAGTGACGAGCTCAGCGTGAAACACTTGGTGACATGTAATTATATATGCATTAAGTAAATGGCAGTTGATTCACGGTATCCCTCTCTCAGGGTATATATTCTTAATGCACTGAGGTAGGGATCAGCAAGTAGTAGTACAGCTCTGAGCTTCTTGATTCATGTGGCAATGCAGTCCCGCTCAGGGTGCTGACTTCCGTTCTCCTTTCTTTTTGCCCATAAAAGGAGAAAAGTGCTGCCATATGACTCGCTTTAGAGAGAATCACAAGACGAGGATCGGGGGGAGGTTATTCAGGTAGCTTTGTCTCTTGTACATGGTATGAGACATTCTGCTTTCTGTGTTTAATGTGATATTACTAGCAGAGCATGTGGTAGTATTTCCTTCAGCTGACATTGAAGTAAAACATCTCATTCTTCTAATAACTTCTTTTTTTTTTTTTTCTGTATGGATAAGATTCTGAATGGAAGTTGGATATAAATGAGTTTGGAAAGAAGATAAAAATCCCAGTTCTTGGGGATTAGGCTGTCCTCCAAACCTGCAGACACTTTCCTTCCAGTGGTTAAAGAATGACTGTGTGGTATTCTCCCATCTTGTGCCGGTGACTGTAGGTAGGCATGCCTAAGTTTACTGCTTAATTTTGCACTGTTAAAAAGTTTCATCTCCACTTTTCAAGAAAACAGACTGTTCAGGTGATTCTCTGAAGACTTGCCCAGAAATCAAATCTGGACATCTCAGTGCCTTCGCATGACTGGAGAAGTCCTTGAGACCACTTGCTCTGCAGTCTTACAGTGACTTTCAGTGTACAGTAACACAAGAGTCGCCTGACTTCCTTTCACATATTCTGACAAAAAGCATAGCCCTCCCACTGATGAGGGTCACATTTTCTCCATAGAGCAAGGCAATTAACAGCTCTAAATAAGTTCCACCCAGCTTCTGCCATGGGTGGTGTTCGATGGGTTCCTGATTCATCATCAGAACGTACAGGGTGGTCTCGAACTGTCGGCTTCAACCATGCTGCCTGCTGATGTCCTCCATGTGCATTTAAAACCATCTCCGAGTCAATGATTCATACTATTGATCAGCTTGGCTTTAGTCAGCCTTGTATGTTCCGTTTACTTACTGATGCTGTGAAACGATTTGATGTGGGGGCATGTAAATCAACTGTCTGTCTTCTTGCTCAGTCCAACACAAGATGTTTTAGAAATCACAGCAGAACGGATCTACCTGTGGAAACCGGACTGTTTTCTTTGACAATTGTGAAAAGTGAAGATCTTTGACCTAAACATTTACTTTCTTATGAAATGAAGCATTTTGTCAAGGAGTCCAAAGAGAACTGGAGAAAATGAAGATCTTAGTAATGAGCAGTCATTTCCTAGCGTCATCCTTTTCTAGTGTCACCATAGGTATCCTGGAAGCAGAGAAAAAGGACCATACTAATTCTGGATCTAAAGTCACATTTTCTTTCAAGCTCGTTTATTAATTTTTTTTCCACATCAGAATAGGATGTAGGCCAAGATCTGTGAGAAACAGATGTCTGTCTCACGGCAGCAGTGTTATCGTCACTGGGATTTAATAAATTTGTTACTTCGCTTATGTGGGAGGGTTTTTGTTGTGCTGTAGGTTTTGGTTGTTTTTCTTGGCAGACCTTACAGTGAGTTTTCTAGTTAATTGGAGTGACCATCTTCAGGCGAGTGTTGATGTCATACCACTGTTGGGGTAGATGTGGCATCTTTTCATCTTTTTGAAAGACAGAAATTGTACCTATAGTTCAAGGGAGAGCAATTAAGGTATTCTCAGGTAACTGGGGGTGTGGGAGTTCATCATATGGGACTATTAGGTCAGAACAGATGGTTATTAGATGGACTATTAGATGGACTCACTGGACCAGACTGGCAGCCAATACTCCAACAGCTATAAATGATTGGTCAATGTTTTACAGCGTAATGTGCAGTTTTGTCAATACCATTACATTTTTAAGACTACTTCAAGGCAAGCAGAGTTGGGAATGGAGAAGCATGTAGTAAGATGATCTGTAGGTAGGCAGTTGTGAAAGGGATGTATGTATTTGTGCTGTCAGTGTAATTTTTTGTTACCCTGTGACACTGCATAACAAAAGTTTTAAACACAGTAATTCTTGATAATTATAATACTTAACATCCAATTTGCATGAACATAGTTGTGTTTTCCTTTGGAAGTTTTTTATATGCCTCTGCTGTGTTTACAAAGACTTGTTGCTTTTGTTTCTTTTTGTGCAAATGAAGGGTAAATGTTTTTGATTCAGGTTTGCATGATTATTTTTTTAAGTAAGTTGGGATTTCTGATTTAGAAGAAAAAAAAAATTGTGAAGACATAGATAAGTTTGTGAATTATTGAAAAAACACATCAAATTTGTTCCTGAAACACTAATCTTGTAAAGCATTTGAATTTCTTCCTTGCCCACCACCCCGTCGTGGGTAAAGTTTGGAGAAGCAGAGTCTCAGCTGCTGTGCATTGGGATGCTGTCAGTAGAGCTGTGCCCACTTTATACCAGTTGACAAGTCTGAACTAATATTCTATCAGCAGCGATCCAGGCTTGCTGAAACGAGGAAGTCAGATGCTCATCTTCAGTCTGCCTGAAAACATTAAAAAAGTCCAAAACCTAGACAGTGCAAATTTTCACATGTGCTGCATATAATACACATGGAAACACACATGCTCAACTATTAGATGTTTATCTGGTACTGTTCTCGTGATTTGAAAGCAACAACCACCTAAGTGAGGGTGTGATATTAAAGCCAGAAGCTATAATGCCTAGAGAAGGTGACCTGTTAATTCTGAAATGCATTGGCTACTTATGGAATTAACTTCTAAAAATAATGTTCTCCATAAGCAACTGGGTACTGTAATCGTGATGCATGTTCATAGTAGGAACTAATAAGGAATAGATATGGCATGCAACTGTACTGTTACATTTTTAGTACTGTTCATGACACAGTTTTGTCCTATGCCAACTAACACTCTCCTGGATAATGCCTAAGCATAGTTCTGGGGTTAGGTGAGATGGTGGACCATTTCCAAAAGGCTGTTTGATCTGGCCAGGCTGTTCTGGAGAGCTAGGATTTTAGTTGTACAACCACAAGCTGTATCATGCTCGCTGGTTCCAAGCCCAGAGTGTGGCTATGTGCCCTGATCTGCTTTATTTTCTGACATATATGTGGCCACAGATCCTGCTTTCCAGGAAGCTGGGATTCAGCAGCTTTTTTGGGAAGGCAATGGCAGGATTGTCTTTGTGTGCTTAGAAGGGTAGGAGTAAAAATTCTATCAAACCTGAAAGTGAGAAGCTGTGTCTGGAAAGCTGGAAAAATAATACAGAGCAACTTAAAATCATAGAATAATTGATTTTCATATTATTTTGATAAGAAAAGCCCTAGGGAATACACAGGTGCCATTAGCCATTTTGAAAGTGCTAGATTTAAAAAAAAATATATTTGTGAAGAATTATGGACTGGCATTTTAAATCAAAATGAATAAATTAAATGTAAGCAGATGGCATCTACAGTGTCCTCAACCAGAGGATGTATATCCTGGCAGTAGTGTAAAATTTATCCTTGTCCTAAGCTTTGCCTTCTGTTAACTAAAGGAGCAGTAGCAACCTGCTAGTGAGTTGGCATGATCTTTAGGTTTTCCCTTGGGAATCCCTGTCTCAAGCAGATGTTTCAACCCTCTTCTAATTGTCTGATTGCCTCCTGTCAAAGAGGTGCAAGTCTAACTTTATATTTAGCAAAAACTGCAGGGTGTGTGTGGGGTTTTTCGTGTTTTTTTTTTTTAAGCAGTGTTAAAGCTATTAGCATCCTAATGACTTAACAGAATCTGGTCCAACAGGCAACTTACAGGTTGTCTGTGGAGCGCTTCCATCTGTCTCACAGCCTCTCTTCACCCTCTGAGCTGGAAGACAGGGACAAGGAGCAGAAGAAAGCTCCCACGATCCAAGACGAATGCTAAGTGACCTGCTTGGCCAGTTAGACACACACAAGTCTATGGGGCCGGACGGTGTCCACCCAAGGGTACTGAGGGAGCTGGCGGAAGTGCTCACCAAGCCCCTTTCCATCATCTATCAGCAGTCCTGGCTGACTGGGGAAGTTCGACTTGACTGGAGGCTGGCAAATGTGACGCCTATTTACAAGAAGGGCCAGAGGGAGAATCCAGGGAACTACAGGCCTGTCAGTCTGACCTCGGTGCCAGGGAAGCTCATGGAACCGATCATCTTGAGTGCCATCACACAGCACATCCAGGACAACCAGAAGATCAGGCCCAGTCAACATGGGTTTATGAAAGGTAGATCCTGCTTCTCCTTCTATGACAAGGTGATCCTCTTAGTGGATGAGGGAAAGGCTGTGGATGTTGTCTACCTGGACTTTAGTAAAGCCTTTGACACCGTTTCCCACAGCATTCTCCTGGAGAAACTGGCTGC